>OU342744.1:288222194-288235945 GCA_910589775.1 Avena eriantha | reverse complement strand
TATTGCTGCTTTGTCCAGAGCAAGCGGACTTTGCAACGTTGACAACAGCAAACTTATTGGACCAATAACTCGTCGAATTATTAAGGAGTACTAAAAACTACAACTGGGGTACATTCGCACAACACGTATGCTCTACGCACACCTGAGAAGCATCGCTTAAGTCTACCAGTAACGACAACATAAGTACTACATTTCCCTATCGTCTTCTCGATACAAAGTAGAAATACATCTGCCTGTTCGGTCCAACACTGACAAGGTACTGAGATGGCACACATAGGATCGACCTTAGGTCCGCATACTCCACCTCCCGGGCACTCGGGCAGCCTCGGCGCCTCGGCTATCACAAGAATGCTATCGGACGACGACAGCGTGGTGTTTGCCCACATACGCACCGTTATACGGCCAGGCCCACGAGACCGACCTAACGCATACGACCACACATGACGTTTGTGGAAAGAACACACATGTAGTGAACACTGGTTGATCCATATGTGATTTTTAAAATAACAACATGCAATGCCATTGGTTGATCCATATGTGGTTTGTGAAAAGAACACACATGCAATGACTCTAGTGGATCCATATGTGGTTTGTGGAAAGAACACACATGCAATGACACTGGTTGATCCATGTGTGGTCTGTGGAAACAACACACATGCAATAACCACTAGTTGAACCATGTGTGTTTGTGACAGGAACACACATGCAGTGAACACTGGTTGATCCATATGTGGTTTGTGGAAAGAAAACATGCAATGAACACTGGTGGATCTATAAGTGGTTTGTGGAAAGAACACACATGCAGTGAACACTGGTTGATCCATGTGTGGTTCATGACAGGAAACACACATGCAATGACATTGGTTGATCCATATGTGGTTTGTGAAAAGAACACACATGCAATGACTCTAGTGGATCATATGTGGTTTGTGGAAAAAACACATGCAATAACCACTGGTTGATCCATGGTGTGTTTGGGAAAGAAAACACATGCAATGACTCTAGTGGATCCATCTGTGGTTTGTGGAAAGAACACACATGCAATGACAACGGGTAGATCCATATGTGGTTTGTAGAAAGAACACACATGCAATGACACCGGGTTATCCATGTGTGGTTTTGGAAAGAACACACATGCAATGACCACTGGTTGATCCATGTGTGGTTCATGACAGTAACACACATGCAATGACATTGGTTGATCCATATGTGGTTTGTGACAATGACACACATGCAAGGCCATTGGTTAATCCATGTGTGGTTTGTGGAAAGAACATACATGCAATGACTCAAGTGGGTCCATATGTGGTTTGTGAAAGAACACACATGCAATGACTCAGGGGATCCATGTGTGGTTTGTGGAAAGAAACAAACATGCAATGAACACTGGTAGATCCTATGTGGTTTGTGGAAAGAACACACATGCAATGACACTGGTGGATCCATATGTGTTTTGTGAAAAGAACACACATGCAATGACTCTAGTTCTAGTTTTAGTATAATAACACACATGCAATGACTCTAGTGGGTCCTATGTCATTTGTGAAAAGAATACACATGCAATGAACACTGGTTGATCCATAAGTGATTTGTGGAAAGAACACACAATGCAATGGAACACTGGTGGATCCATATGCGATTTGTGAAAAAACACACATGCAATGCCATTGGTTGATCCATATGTGGTTTGTGAAAAGAACAACACATGCAATGACTCTAGTGGATCCATGTGGTTTGTGGAAAGAACACACATGCAATGAACACTAGTGGATCCATATGTGGTTGTGGAAAGAACACACATGCAATGACTCTGGTGGATCCATGTGTGGTTTGTGGAAAGAACACACATGCAATGACTCTGGTGGATCCATATGTGGTTTGTGAAAATAACACACCTGCAATGACTCTAGTGCTGGTTTTAGTATAAGAACACACATGCAATGACTCTAGTGGGTCCATATGTGGTTCGTGAAAAGAACACACGTGCAATGACTCTAGTGGATCCATATGTGGTCTGTGGAAAGAATACACATGCAATAACCACTGTTGATCCATGTGTAGTCTATGGAAAGAACACACATGCAATAACCAATTGTTGATCCATGTGTGGTGTTTGATAGGACACAAATGTAGTGAACACTAGTTGATCCATATGTGATTCATGCCAGGAACACGCATGCAATGCCACTGGTTATTCCATATGTGGTTTGTGAAAAGAACACACATGCAATGACCCTAGTGGATCCATATGTGGTTTGTGGAAAGAGCACACATGCAATGAACACTGGTGGGATCCATATATGTATTGTGGAAAGAACACACATGCAATGACTCTAGTGGGTCCATATGTGGTTTGTAAAAATAACACACATGCAATGACTCTAGTGGATACATATGTGGTTTGTGGAAAGAACACACATGCAATAACCACTGGTTGATTCATATGTGGTTTGTGGAAAAACACACATGCAATGACACTAAAGGATCCATATGTGGTTTGTGAAAAGAACACACATGCAATGACTCTAGTGGGTTTTTAGTATAAGACACACATGCAATGACTCTAGTGGGTCCATATGTGGTTTGTGAAAAGAACACACATGCGATGACTCTAGTGGATCCATATGTGGATTGTGGAAAAGAACCACATGCAATGAACACTAGTGGATCCATAAGTGGTTTGTGGAAAGAACACACATGCTGTGAACACTGGTTGATCCATATGTGATTTGTGAATAGAACACCATGCAATGCCATTGGTTGATCCTTATGTGGTTTGTGAAAAGAACACACATGCATGCCTCTAGTGGATCCACATGTGGTTTGTGGAAAGAACACACATGCAATGACCACTAGTTGATCCATGTGTGGTTCATGACAGGAACACACATGCAATGACATTGGTTGATCATATGTGGTTTGTGACAATAACACACATGCAATGCCATTGGTTAATCCATTTGTGGTTTGTGAAAATAACACACATGAAATGACTCTAGTGGATCCATATGTGGTTTGTGGAAAGAACACACATGCAATGACTCTAGTGGGTCCATAAGTGGTTCATGACAAGAACACACAGGCAATGACATGGTTGATCCATATGTGGTTTGTGACAATAACACACAGCAATGGCATTGGTTAATCCATTTGTGGTTTGTGGAAGGAACACACATGCAATGACTCTAGAGGGTCCATATGTGGTTTGTGAAAAGAACACTCCTGCAATACCTCTAGTGGATCCATATGTTGTTTGTGAAAGAACACACATGCAATGACCACTGGTGATCCATGTGTGGTTCGTGACAGGAACACACATGCAATGACATTGGTTGATCCATATGTGGTTTGTGACAATAACCCACATGCAATGCCATTGGTTAATCCATTTGTGGTTTGTGAAAATAACACACATGCAATGACTCTAGTGGATTCATATGTGGTTTGTGGAAAGAACACACATGCAATGACTCTAGTGGGTCCATAAGTGGTTCATGACAAGAACACACAGGCAATGACATTGGTTGATCCATATGTGGTTTGTGACAATCACACATGCAATGGCATTGGTTAATCCATTTGTGGTTTGTGGAAAGAACACACATGCAATGACTCTAGAGGGTCCATATGTGGTTTGTGAAAAGAACACACATGCAATGACTCTAGTGGATCCATATGTTGTTTGTGGAAAGAACACACATGCAATAACCACTGGTTGATCCGTATGTGGTTTGTGGAAAGAACACACATGCAATGACACTGGTGGATCCATATGTGGTTTGTGAAAAGAACACACTGCATGACTCTAGTGCTAGTTTTAGTATAATAACACCATGCAATGACTCTAGTGGGTCAAATGTGGTGGTGAAAGAACACACATGCATGACTCTAGTGGATCCATATGTGGTATGTGAGAAAGAAACACATGCAATAAACCACTGGTTGATTAATATGTGGTTTGTGGTAAGAAACACACATGCAATGATATTGGTTGATCCATATGTGATTTGTGAAAAGTACACACATGCAATGACTCTAGTGGGTCCATATGTGGTTCATGATAGGAACACACATGCAATGACATTGGTTGATCCATATGTGTTTTTGACAATAACACACATGCAATGCCATTGGTTAAACCATGTGTGGTTTGTGGAAAGAACACATGCAGTGGCTCTAGTGGGTCCATATGTGGTTTGTGAAAAGAACACACATGCAATGACTCTAGTGGATCCATATGTGGTTTGTGGAAAGAACACACATGCAATAACCACTAGTTGAACCATGTGTGGTTTGTGACAGGAACACACATGCAGTGAACACTGGTTGATCCATATGTGGTTTGTGGAAAAGAAAACACATGCAATGAACACTGGTGGATCTATAAGTGGTTTGTGGAAAGAACACACATGCAGTGAACACTGGTTTATCCATGTGTGGTTCATGACAGGAACACACATGCAATGACATTGGTTGATCCATATGTGGTTTGTGAAAAGAACACACATGCAATGCCATTGGTTAATCCATGTGTGGTTTGTGGAAAGAACACACATGCAATGACTCAAATGGGTCCATATGTGGTTTGTGAAAAGAACAAACATGCAATGACTCAAGGGGATCCATGTGAGGTTTGTGGAAAGAACACACATGGAATGAACACTGGTGGATCCGTATGTGGTTTGTGGAAAGACACACATACAATGACTCTAGTGGATCCATATGTGGTTTGTGGAAAGAACACACATGCGATGGCTCTACTGGGTCCATATGTGGTTCATGACAGGAACACACATGCAATGACATTGGTTGATCCATATGTGGTTTGTGACAATAACACGCATGCAATGCCATTGTTAATCCATGTGTGGTTTGTGGAAAGAACACACATGCAATGACTCTAGTGGGTCCATATGTGGTTTGTGAAGAGAACACACCTGCAATGACTCTAGTGGATCCATATGTTTTTTTGGAAAGATCACACATGCAATAACCACTGGTTGATCCATATGTGGGTTGGAAAGAACACACATGCAATGACACTGTTGGATCCATATGTGGTTTGTGAAAAGAACACACATGCAATGACTCTAGTGCTGGTTTAGTATAAGAACACACATGCAATGACTCTAGTGGGTCCATTGGTGGTTTTTGAAAAGAACACACGTGCAATGACTCTAGTGGATCCATATGTGGTATGTGGAAAGAACACATGCAATAACCACTAGTTGATCCATGTGTGTTTGTGGAAAGAACACATATGCACTGACACTAGTTGATCCATGTGTGGTATGTGGAAAGAACACACATGCAATAACCACTGGTTGAAACATGTGTGGTTTGTGACAGGAACACACATGCAGTGAACACTAGTTGATCCATATGTGATTGATGACAGTAACACACATGAATGCCATTGGTTGATCCATATGTGGTTTGTGAAAAGAACACACATGCAATGACTCTAGTGGATCCATATCTGGTTTGTGGAAAGAACACACATGCAATGAACACTAGTGGATCCATATGTGGTTTGTGAAAAGAACACACATGCAATGACTCTGGTGGATCCATGTGTGGTTTGTGAAAGAACACACATGCAATGACTCTAGTGGATACATATGTTGTTTATGGAAAGAAACACACATGCAATAACCACTGGTGGATCCATATGTGGTTTGTGGAAAGAACACACATGCAATGACACTGGTGGATCTATATGTGGTTTGTAAAAAGAACACACATGCAATGAATCTAGTGGGTTTTTATTATAAGAAGACACATGCAATGACTCTAGGTGGGTCCATATGTGGTTTGTGAAAAGAACATACATGCAATGTGTAACTACCTCGGTGAATTACCACTCTTAGTTACATGCCTGGATGAACGAAGGTGGTTAAAATAGTACGGTGGGACCTAGGGCACTCACGGTAGACCTTTCGGCCGTCCTAACCACTTTCAGAACATCGGGACAAGAACGAGCGGCGTAATCGGCAGGCGAAGGGATCAACTACAAATGAGTATGTATGCAAGCCACATGCAATAGTCCTCAGAGCCAATACATCTAAAAGAAATAGAAATATTGCAACGCCATACAGCAAGATTCAAATATCCTAGATAGAGATAATAATTAGGATAGCTCTCATACAACAAACATCAGAGTATCAGGCGGAAGCGGAAGAAATCAAGATACGAGTACGGATAAGAAGCAAATCAGCATAAGATGCCACATAAATAAACACATCCCGCCCACAGATCTCACGGATCCCCGTTCCCGGAATCTCTACACCGAGTGAAGGAGTTTGGTGGCCTTGTCGTGTAGCTGACGGTCTTGGTGGAGCAGGGAGCGACGGTGGGGTGTTAGGAACCCAGACACGACGCTTAGAAGGAGCTGTCATAGCAAAGAACTTGTTGTATCACGGCTATGTTTCTTTGACTCCTCAAACACTTACCTACTAGCTTCTTCCTGTAGAGCTGTGTGTTGGAGTTCCAGAAAAGACGCCGGCCTGGCATGAGTGATTGCATTATTTGATTGAAGCATTGAGTCCTTGCTTGAACCTCTTCTGCTTTTTCTTTTCATCAGAGCTCTCATCGCCACCATAACGAGAAAGGTTCATGAAGTTTCTGATGTAGGTGTTGACATTGTCAGTGCCCTGCTTGAGGTTGAGGAACACTTCCTTCATCCTTTCCATGACAATTTCTAACAGATATTGCTCTTTGAAAGCAGCAGTGAATTGCTCCCAAGTAGGCTGAAACCCAGAGAGGTCTGCCTTGAGGTAATTTTCCCACCACAGAGCTGCAATCTCCTTCAAAGGTGCGTGGCACATTTGACCCATTCTTGCTCGGGAACATCCGCAGTCATCAGCAACCTTGACACTTCACGCAGCCAATCATCCGCATCAAGTGGCTGATCAGGACACCCTCAAATTGACGTGGGTTAAACTTGAGAAAACTCTTGATGTCTCCTCTCTTGGGAGGGTGGAGGGTAGCGGAACAAACTCGTTCCTCCTGACACTTTCCTCGAAGCGCTGCTGGTTCTGCTGCATAGTGCCCAAAGCATTTGCAATTACTTGCCAAAGCAGCCCCTAGTTCAGGTGGTATGTCCTCCTCAGAACGGCGTGGTGGTGCCATCCTGTGAACACACGCACACACACAACCTATGGTACTACGGAACCCAGAACACGTGAATCCTAGTTTGAATTTTTAGAAGAGGTTGAAACGTTACACTTCCTTACCAGAAAAAGGGGGGTGGGTGGGTAAGAAGAAAATGGAAGCAGTCCTACTCTCACGTTTGTTTTTCCCTAGTATACATAACTACCCAAAAATATTTGCTAGACTGACAACGACCATTTTGGCTGAGACCCTGAAGGGCGGGATGGCTCTGATACCAATTGTAACTACCTCGGTGAATTACACTCTTAGTTACATGCCTGGATGCACGAAGGTGGTTAAAATAGTACGGTGGGGCCCAGGGCCACTCATGGTAGACCTTTCGGCCATCCTAACCACTTTCAGAACATCGGGACAAGAACGAGCGGCGTAATCGGCAGGCGAAGGGATCAACCACATACACAAATGATATGTATGCAAGCCACATACAACAGTCCTCAGAGCCATTCCATCTAAAAGAAATAGAAATATTGCAACGCATACGGCAAGATTCAAATATCCTACATAGAGATAATAATTTAGGATAGCTCCTCATACAACAAACATCAGAGTATCAGGCGGAAGCGGAAATCAAGATACGAGTACGGATAAGAAGGAAATCGGCATAAGATGCCACATAAATAAACACATCCCGCCCACAGATCTCACGGATCCCCGTTCCCGGAATCTCTACACCGAGTGGTCGTTGCCAACATCATCTGTCTCCTCCACCCAGTATCCTTCTTGCGAGTACACCTGTTCATCTGAATCAAACAATTATCGTGTGAGACCCTAGGGGTACTCAGCAAGTCTTTATGCCTCTAAAGGGGACACAACCTGGGGTGACGCAATTGAGCAAAATATAATATCTTAACAATTCTATAGATACTCGCTAACCATCCGCCTAACCAAAGATAGACGGATGTCCGGGAATTAAGAACAACAGTTATAACAGTATAATTAACAGATCCATCCTCCTCCTCGCTTACCAACGAGGAAGCGGAATGAACAACCCACATCCGTTGGCAGTTTATTAACCATTCCATGAGTATTGCACTATTTACTAGTCAAGTACTTAGTCAAATTAAAAGCGGTACTTTAGTTATACTTGTCTATGATCGAGAACTGTGCTCCAAGTCGTCCATAACCGTGGACACGGCTTTCAGAAAGATTTACCCTGCAGGGGTGCACGAATAGCAACACACACTCGATCAACCTCGGGAAAACCAACTCAAAACCCAACGGCATTCACGACAAAGGCAATCACAGGATTCAGAAATATTTCAGGGGGGCGCCCCAATAAGCACCCGCAACGAAGTTTGGCCGGCTCTGAGACGGACCCAGGGTTTGCGACGACGGCTGTAAACGACTGGGACCCGAAAATGTGACTGGGCTTGTCGATACCCCGCGAAAACATGGCGCGATCCAAAACAGTACAGGTGCTCCTCGCACAATCTTAATAAAAGCTAGTAACATGGCATAAGTACAGGATAGTAATAAAGCCCCAAACTAATTATGGCCCCAAGAAATAAGAATGAATCAAGCTCTGGCTCAGGGGGGGTCCATAAGGCCTCCCGGATGTGGATAGTGCGAATAAACAAGGAACAGGAATCAAGTACTCGGGGGTCCTACGGGGACACAAGTGAGCATGAAAACCAAATAGCAGATATTGCTCACTGGTGCCTCTTTCATTAGTTATCCCATTACTACTCAGGTTATGTTGTTTAGGCACCTCGTATTTCATCGGACACTCACATACCCTACACATGCTTTTCTACGACTCGCAGGCTCAAACAACTCTTGTAGTAATGGCTCATGGGATGGAGGAACAAGCTTCGGTGGGGTTTAAAAGTAAAGGCTATGCAGTGCTTGGGATTCAATTTATGCAATTGCGACTCAATGATGCAAGAATAAGATAGAGGAAATAGGTACTATATGCATGCAAGCATGTGGTAGTGCTTGCCTGGCAGCTCAGTTGAAGCGGAGAGATGGATCTGGGTAGTACTCATATGATTCCTGGTACTTCTCTTGCTGGGCGTCTATTCGAAGAAGAACCAAACAAACAAGGGCCAACATAAATAAAGTGCACAAGCATATGAATTAAAATGCGACAAGAAACAAGCATGCCATGATGAATGATGCACAATTTACATGGCATTAAAGTAGCATGGCAAGGGTGAGGTGTGGTGCAAGAATAAAGCATTTTATTAATTATTTAGCCAAGTTTTATTGCCATAAACAGTTCTGATATGTAATAATGACATCATGCATGCTTCAATTCAGAACAAGGAGTGCATAGATAGAACGAGCTCGTCGCGCTGATCGATTTAGACATATTATTTGTCAAATTTGGAGTTATAGATTAAAGTTATTATTTATAAGAAAAGGGCATTTTATTTGTAATTTTAATCATCTCGAATTTAAAGTGCTCAAATAATATTTTGAATGGCATATTGAATTCCTCACATTTTCTGATTCAAAAACATATATTATTTGTATTATTTGGATTTATAATTTGAAAAGTCATTTAAAATCTGATTTGATTTGAATTTAAACAATTTCTGGAAAAGTTTATTTAAAAACAGAAAAAGCAAAAAATGTTTTATACTCAGATAGACCCCAGCCCCAGTCGCTGACGGGTGGGCTAGCTGCTTGGCTCGGACACACGCGCCCGGAAAGATTTTTCTCACCGCGGCGCTACCTAGCCACTAAGGGTGACAGGTGGTCCGGTGGCTACGGGCCCACGTGACAGCGGCTGAGCACGCAGGGTCGTGACGGGTGGGGGCGTGATGGAGCACGGGTGAGGGCCTAAGAGCCGGGGGCTTAACTGCAAGATTGCCAGGGCGGCTGACAGGTGGGGCTCGGTGTACCGCGGGTTGACGTTGGGGGGTTTTTAGCAAAGTGCACGGCGGCACTGTTTTTCTTCTACACGTTTTCTGACGAAACTGCAGGCACGCTCGGCAAGCGGGCGCGCGGAGCGGTGGGGGTTCGATCCGGGGACCTGGGGTTCGCGCGCGGAGGGCGAAGCCGCTGCGGTGGCTTTGGTTTGGTGTCAGGTGGGGGCTAGACGCCCAGATGAGGCTCTGTGCAGCGCGGGGGCGTGCAGACACAGCGGCCGACGGGTGCGCGGAGAGTGCCCGATGAACGCCTGGCGCGGCTAGTGTTTTACAGCGAGGCGGAGGGTGTCTAGGCGGTGAGGGGCTCACCCGCGGGGTGGTTGACGACGGCGGAGCGGGGCGGAACGCAGCAGATGTTTGCGGAGCTGGCGGACCGGAATCTAGGGTTTCGTCGAGGCGGGCGCTGTCCTGGCGATCCTGGGCTTCTCCTCCTCCTCCACGTCTGCGTGTACAGGGCTATGCAGGGGACCCTTGCTGGGCTTCCTCGACACCCACGTTCGCCACGCCACCGGCGTGGTATAAGAAGGGCGGTGGAGGTCGACGGTGACCAGTGAGATAGGAGATGGTGGCAGGGGGAAGGAGAGGGTCGGAGCAGTGGATCGGGGTGGATCTATCGAAGCCAGGAGGCGTGAGGAGAGGGACAAGGCGAGGAAGAAAGAGAGGAGGATGCCGTGGGGGTACGGGTTAGAGATAAAGGTGGCCTCGGCCACCTTTCTCCTTCTCCTCTTCTCACGGTGCTCGAGCTGGAGCAGGGCAGGGGCAAGGTAGGGTGGAGCTGCTAGGCGGGCCAAGGAGCGTCCAAGGAGGGGTAGGCTCGGGTGGGGCATGCCCGACAGTGAGAAAGAGAGAGGAGAGGGGAGGCTCGGGTGGAGCTAGGGCTAGGTTAGGAGTGGGGGTAGATGGGTGTAACTAGGGGTGTGGGGCATGCTTTTTGTAGAGAGAGGGAAAAAGAAGGAGAGAGAGGTGAGGTCCGGTGTAGTTAGGTTTAGCTAGGGAGGTAGGTTAGAGCTAGTGTGGTTAGGGTTTGAAAGGAGAGGACAAGAGAGAAGATCTAGGGTTAGGGTTTGGTTTAGAGTTTTTAGGGTTTAAGCACATGCTTATGAGAACAAGCCAAGATGAAGGGGTGGGGGTTTTAGTTTAGCACAAGGTGAGGTGAAGGTAAATTCAAGAAAAAGAGAGGGAGATGGGGTTTATGGGAAAAGGTCCCACTTGATCATGCATGATGGGGGACATGGTTTTGTCGGAAGCATGGGGATGGTGGGGAGATAGAGATGATCCCACAAAGAAAGGACCACTAAAACAAGAGAAAAGCAAATGGGCTAAAAGTGATGGTACTCTTGCATGGCCCATGCAAGAATAATTAATGCCATGTTTTATTCTTGTGAAAACAATAATATTATAACATGGCATGATTCCCATGCATTACCAAAATGTGGAGTAAAGGCCAAGCAAAAGAAATTAGAATTGGATCCATCCCAACCCACATGAGCTAGAAATAATATTAAAAGAAAAAGAAATACAGATCATGGGATGGAATGGTGGAATTATAAGGTGGTGACAAAGAAAGGTGGTGGAGTTGAAATAAAAGATATGCCCCCAACTCAACTTGGGCATTAAACAATATATCAAGAACCAAATACAATATATCACAAAGCCAACTACAATTAATACTGCATATGAGAGAAGAACCAAATCACAAGGGTTTTATATGATGCTCAAATGCAAGGTGGCATGATGACATGAGCATGATATAATTATGATTGCAACAAATATATGTAAGGAGTAGCCATTATCTTACTAGACCAAGTAGCATTACCATTGTTAGACAATTGGGATGCTACAAACTCTCCCCCACTAAACAGGAATCTCGCCCCGAGATTCTAGGAAGAAGAAGACGACTCAAAGAGGGTAGGATACTTGCCACGGAGCTCATCTTCACGTTCCCAAGTGGCTTCATCAACGGAATGTTGCGACCACTGCACCTTGCAGAACTTGATGGACTTGTTGCGAGTCCTTCTTTCCGCGACTTCCAGAATTTTTATGGGGTGTTCTTGATAAGACAGATCTTCTTGGAGATTGATGAGTTCATGGTCCACGGTCCTGCCGGGATCCTTGAAGCACTTCTTGAGTTGAGAGATGTGGAAAACATCATGGACCTTGAGTTTCTCAGGGAGCTCAAGAGCATAAGCAACTTCTCCTCTTCTTCCACGAATTTTGAAAGGACCGATGTATCTAGGAGCCAGCTTTCCTTTGATACCAAAGCGGTGCGTGCCTCTCATGGGAGTGACACGAAGGTAAACGAGATCACCAGGGACATACTCCATGTCCATGTGCTTTCTGTCATAATTGCTCTTCTGGCGACTTTGAGCAATCCTCAGATTTTCAATAATGATGTGAACTTTCTCCTCCGCTTGAGTTACAATGTCAGGGCCAAACAATATTCTTCACCTGCGCCCGACCAACCAATCGGAGTTCTGCATTTGCGACCATAGAGAGCCTCAAATGGTGCCATCTTTAGACTTTCTGGAAGCTGTTGTTGTAAGAGAATTCAGCATAAGAAGACATTCTTCCCACTTCATGCCGAAAGAGATGACGCAAGCACGGAGCATATCTTCTAGAATCTGATTGATCCTTTCAACTTGTCCTTGCGACTGAGGGTGGTAAGCTGTGCTTGAAGTTCAATTTTGTTCCCAACGCATTTTGGAAACTTCCCCAGAACTTGGAAGTGAAGATGCTTCCACGGTTTGAACTAATCTCAAGAGGAACTCCATACAGAGAGACAATTCTGTTTATATAGAGCTCAGCCAACTGAATTGCAGAAATTGTTTCCTTGACTGGAAAGAAGTGAGCTACTTTAGAAGCCTGTCGATGACAAAAAAGATTGCATTGTTGCCCTTTTTCGACCTTGGAAACCCGTGATGAAGTCCATCTCTACTTTCTCCCATTCCATTCCGGAGGATTCAATGGCTGTAGAAGACCGGAAGGTTTCTGATGGACAGCTTTAACTCTACGACAGACATCACACTCCGAGACATACTTGGCACAATATCGTTTCAACCCAGGCCACCAATACTGTGTTTTTCAAGTCCATGTACATCTTAGTGCTGCCAGGGTGGATAGAAAGAACAGAATCATGCGCCTCCTTGAGAACTTGCTCTCTTAAACCCGGGTAGTTCGGCAACAAACATCCGGTGTTCAAAGAAAAGAGTGCCTTGGTCGTCCACAGTGGAAAGACTCATACTTCGGAAGTTGAATGTTGGAGATGATCTTTTTAGTGTAGGATCACCAAGTTGAATGGAGCGAACTTTTTCTTCCAAGAGAGGTGTTGCGAGAAGGTTCAGAAGATACCCTTGATCCACAATTTCAAGGTTGAGCTTGCGGAATTCCTCACACAAGAGAGGCTGTTGTTCTTCCACCATGAGGTTGTTGACATAAGCTTTTCGGCTGAGAGCATATGCCATGACATTAGCTTTGCCCGGAGTGTAGTTGATGGTCAAATCGAAATCATGATTGTTTCGATCCACCTCCTCTGGCGAAGGTTGAGATCAGGCTGTGTGAAGATATACTTCAGACTCTTGTGAACAGAAAAGATCTCACAACGGTTTGCCAAGCAAGTAATGCCTCCATACTTTCAAAGCAAAGACAACTGCTACGAGTTCGAGGTCATGTGTAGGATAGTTGGTCTCATGCGTCTTCAACTGTCGC
>OU342744.1:288050003-288221194 GCA_910589775.1 Avena eriantha | reverse complement strand
TGCGTTGGGAACAAAATTGAACTTCAGCACAGCTTACCACCCTCAGTCGCAAGGACAAGTTGAAAGGATCAATCAGATTCTAGAAGATATGCTCCGTGCTTGCGTCATCTCGTTTCGGCATGAAGTGGGAAGAATGTCTTCCTTATGCTGAATTCTCTTACAACAACAGCTTCCAGAAAAGTCTAAAGATGGCACCATTTGAGGCTCTCTATGGTCGCAAATGCAGAACTCCGATTGGTTGTTCGGGCGCAGTGAAAGAATATTGTTTGGCCCTGACATTGTAACTCAAGCGGAGGAGAAAGTTCACATCATGATTGAAATCTGAGGATTGCTCAAAGTCGCCCAGCAGAGCAATTATGACAGGAAAGCACATGGACATGGAGTATGTCCCTGGTGATCTCGCTACCTTCGTGTCACTCCCATGAGAGGCACCGCACCGCTTGGTATCAAAGGAAAGCTGGCTCCTAGATACATCGGAGGCCCCCCTTTCAAAATTCGTGGAAGAAGAGGAGAAGTGCTTATGCTCTTGAGCTCCCTGAGAAACTCAAGGTCCATGATGTTTTCCACATCTCTCAACTCAAGAAGTGCTTCAAGGATCCCGGCAGGACCGTGGACCATGAACTCATCAATCTCCAAGAAGATCTGTCTTATCAAGAACACCCCATAAAAATTCTGGAAGTCGCGGAAAGAAGGACTCGCAACAAGTCCATCAAGTTCTGCAAGGTGCAGTGGTCGCAACATTCCGTTGATGAAGCCACTTGGGAACGTGAAGATGAGCTCCGTGGCAAGTATCCTACCCTCTTTGAGTCGTCTTCTTCTTCCTAGAATCTCGGGGCGAGATTCCTGTTTAGTGGGGGAGAGTTGTAGCATCCCAATTGTCTAACAATGGTAATGCTACTTGGTCTAGTAAGATAATGGCTACTCCTTACATATATTTGTTGCATCATAATTATATCATGCTCATGTCATCATGCCACCTTGCATTTGAGCATCATATAAAACCCTTGTGATTTGGTTCTTCTCTCATATGCAGTATTAATTGTAGTTGGCTTTTGATATATTGTATTGGTTCTTGATATATTGTTTAATGCCCAAGTTGAGTTGGGGCATATCTTTTATTTCAACTCCACCACCTTTCTTTGTCACCACCTTATAATTCCACCATTCCATCCATGATCTTGTATTTCTTTTTCTTTTAATATTTATTCTAGCTCATGTGGGTTGGGATGGATCCAATTCTAATTTCTTTTGCTTGGCCTTTACTCCACATTTTGGTAATGCATGGGAATCATGCCATGTTATAATATTATTGTTTTCACAAGAATAAAACATGCATTAATTATTCTTGCATGGGCCATGCAAGAGTACCATCACTTTTAGCCCATTTGCTTTTCTCTTTGTTTTAGTGGTCCTTTCTTTGTGGGATCATCTCTATCTCCCCACCATCCCCATGCTTCCGACAAACCATGTCCCCCATCATGCATGATCAAGTGGGACCTTTTCCCATAAACCCCATCTCCCTCTCTTTTTCTTGAATTTACCTTCACCTCACCTTGTGCTAAACTAAAACCCCCACCCCTTCATCTTGCTTGTTCTCATAAGCAATGTGCTTAAACCCTAAAAACTCTAAACCAAACCCTAACCCTAGATCTTCTCTCTTGTCCTCCTCCTTTCAAACCCTAACCACACTAGCTCTAACCTACCTCCCTAGCTAAACCTAAACTACACCGGACCTCACCTCTCTCTCTCTCTTTTCCCTCTCTCTACAAGCATGCCCCACACCCTAGTTACCCCCATCTACCCCCCACTCCTAACCCTAGCCCTAGCTCACCCGAGCCTCCCCTCTCCTCTCTCTTTCTCACTGTCGGGCATGCCCCACCCGAGCCTACCCCTCCTTGGACGCTCCTTGGCCCGCCTAGCAGCTCCACCCTACCTGCCCCTGCCCTGCTCCAGCTCGAGCACGTGAGAAGAGGAGAAGGAGAAAGGTGGCCGAGGCCACCTTTATCTCTACCTAACCCTCTACCCCGTACCCCACGGCATCCTCCTCCTCTTTTTCCTTCTCGCCTTGTCCCTCTCCTCACGCCTCCTGGCTTCGATAGATCCACCCGATCCACTGCTCCGACCCTCTCCTTCCCCCTGCCACCATCTCCTATCTCACTGGTCACCGTCGACCTCCACCGCCCCTTCTTATACCAGCCGGTGGCGTGGCGAACGTGGGTGTCGAGGAAGCCCAGCAAGGTCCCCTGCATCGCCCTGTACACGCAGACGTGGAGGAGAAGCCCAGGATCGCCAGGACCAGCGCCGCCTCGACGAAACCCTAGATCTCCGGTCCGCCAGCTCCGCCAACATTCTGCTGCGTTCCGCCCCGCTCCGCCGTCGTCAACCACCCCCGCGGTGAGCCCCTCTACCGCCTAGACACCCTCCGCCTCGCTGTAAAACACTAGCCGCGCCAGGCGTTTCATCGGGCACTCTCCGCGCACCGTCGGCCGCTGGTGTCTGCACGCCCCCGCGCTGCACAGAGCCTCATCTGGCCGTCTAGCCCCCACCTGACACCAAACCAAAGCCACCGCAGCGGCTTCGCCCTCCGCGCGCGAACCCCAGGTCCCCGGATCGAACCCCCACCGCGCCGCGCGCCCGCTGTGCCGAGCGTGCCTGCAGTTTCGTCAGAAACGTGTAGAAGAAAAAACAGTGCCGCCGTGCACTTTGCTAAAAACCCCCCAACGTCAACCCGCGGTACACCGAGCCCCACCTGTCAGCCGCCCTGGCAATCTTGCAGTTAAGCCCCCAGCTCTTAGGCCCTCAACCCGTGCTCCAGCACGCCCCCCACCTGTCAGCCCCTGCGTGCTCAGCCGCTGTCACGTGGGCCCGTAGCCACCGGACCCACCTGTCACCCTTAGTGGCTAGGTAGCGCCGCGGTGAGAAAAATCTTTCCGGGCGCGTGTGTCCGAGCCAGCAGCTAGCCCACCCGTCAGCGACTGGGGCTGGGTCTATCTGAGTATAAAACATTTTTTGCTTTTCTGTTTTTAAATAAACTTTTCCAGAAATTGTTTAAATTCAAATTCAAATCAGATTTTAAATGACTTTCAAATTATAAATCCAAATAATACAAATAATATATGTTTTTGAATCAGAAAATGTGAGGAATTCAAATATGCCATTCAAAATATTATTTGAGCACTTTAAATTTCGAGATGATTAAAATTACAAATAAAATGCCCTTTTCTTAATAAATTAATAACTTTAATTCTATAACTCCAAATTTGACAAATAATATGTCTAAATCGATCAGCGCGACGAGCTCGTTCTATCTATGCACTCCTTGTTCTGAATTGAAGCATGCATGATGTCATTATTACATATCAGAACTGTTTATGGCAATAAAACTTGGCTAAATAATTAATAAAATGCTTTATTCTTGCACCACACCTCACCCTTGCCATGCTACTTTAATGCCATGTAAATTGTGCATCATTCATCATGGCATGCTTGTTTTCTTGTCGCATTTTAATTCATATGCTTGTGCACTTTATTTATGTTGGCCCTTGTTTGTTTGGTTCTTCTTCGAATAGACGCCCAGCAAGAGAAGTACCAGGAATCATATGAGTACTACCCAGATCCATCTCTCGCTTCAACTGAGCTGCCAGGCAAGCACTACCACATGCTTGCATGCATATAGTACCTATTTCCTCTATCTTATTCTTGCATCATTGAGTCGCAATTGCATTAAATTGAATCCCAAGCACTGCATAGCCTTTACTTTTAAACCCCACCGAAGCTTGTTCCTCCATCCCATGAGCCATTACTACAAGAGTTGTTTGAGCCATGCGAGTCGTAGAAAAGCATGTGTAGGGTATGTGAGTGTCCGATGAATAACGAGGTGCCTAAACAACATAACCTGAGTAGTAATGGGATAACTAATGAAAGAGGCACCAGTGAGCAATATCTGCTATTTGGTTTTTCATGCTCACTTGTGTCCCGTAGGACCCCGAGTACTTGATTCCTGTTCCTTGTTTATTCGCACTATCCACATCCGGGAGGCCTTATGGACCCCCCCTGAGCCAGAGCTTGATTCATTCTTATTTCTTGGGGCCATAATTAGTTTGGGGCTTTATTACTATCCTGTACTTATGCCATGTTACTGCTTTATTTAAGATTGTGCGAGGAGCACCTGTACTGTTTTGGATCGCGCCATGTTTTCGCGGTATCGACAAGCCCAGTCACATTTTCGGGTTCCCAGTCGTTTACAGCCGTCGTCGCAAACCCTGGGTCCGTCTCAGAGCCGGCCAACTTCGTTGCGGGTAGCTTATTGGGGCGCCCCCCTGAAATATTTCTGAATCCTGTGATTGCTTTGTCGTGAATGCCTCGTTGGGTTTTGAGTTGGTTTTTCCGAGGTTGATCGAGTGTGTGTTGCTATTCGTGCACCCCTGCAGGGTAAATCTTTCTGAAAGCCGTGTCCACGGTTATGGACGACTTGGAGCACAGTTTCTCGATCATAGACAAGTATAACTAAAGTACCGCTTTTAATTTGACTAAGTACTTGACTAGTAAATAGTGCAATACTCATGGAATGGTTAATAAAACTGCCAACGGATGTGGGTTGTTCATCCGCTTCCTCGTTGGTAAGCGAGGAGGAGGATGGATCTGTTAATTATACTGTTATAACTGTTGTTCTTAATTCCCGGACATCCGTCTATCTTTGGTTAGGCGGATGGTTAGCGAGTATCTATAGAATTGTTAGATATTATATTTTGCTACAATTGCGTCACCCCAGGTTGTGTCCCCTTTAGAGGCATAAAGACTTGCTGAGTACCCCTAGGGTCTCACACGATAAATTGTTTGATTCAGATGAACAGGTGTACTCGCAAGAAGGATACTGGGTGGAGGA
Source organism: Avena eriantha (assembly GCA_910589775.1). Taxonomy (NCBI): domain Eukaryota; kingdom Viridiplantae; phylum Streptophyta; class Magnoliopsida; order Poales; family Poaceae; genus Avena; species Avena eriantha. The sequence goes on along the minus strand of OU342744.1, from coordinate 288,216,309 downwards.
GACAGATGATGTTGGCAACGACCACTCGGTGTAGAGATTCCGGGAACGGGGATCCGTGAGATCTGTGGGCGGGATGTGTTTATTTATGTGGCATCTTATGCCGATTTCCTTCTTATCCGTACTCGTATCTTGATTTCCGCTTCCGCCTGATACTCTGATGTTTGTTGTATGAGGAGCTATCCTAAATTATTATCTCTATGTAGGATATTTGAATCTTGCCGTATGGCGTTGCAATATTTCTATTTCTTTTAGATGGAATGGCTCTGAGGACTGTTGTATGTGGCTTGCATACATACTCATTTGTGTATGTGGTTGATCCCTTCGCCTGCCGATTACGCCGCTCGTTCTTGTCCCGATGTTCTGAAAGTGGTTAGGATGGCCGAAAGGTCTACCATGAGTGGCCCTGGGCCCCACCGTACTATTTTAACCACCTTCGTGCATCCAGGCATGTAACTAAGAGTGTAATTCACCGAGGTAGTTACAATTGGTATCAGAGCCATCCCGCCCTTCAGGGTCTCAGCCAAAATGGTCGTTGTCAGTCTAGCAAATATTTTTGGGTAGTTATGTATACTAGGGAAAAACAAACGTGAGAGTAGGACTGCTTCCATTTTTCTTCTTACCCACCCACCCACCCTTTTTCTGGTAAGGAAGTGTAACGTTTTCAACCCTCTTCTAAAAATTCAAACTAGGATTCACGTGTTCTGGGTTCCGTAGTACCATAGGTTGTGTGTGTGCGTGTGTTCACAGGATGGCACCACCACGCCGTTCTGAGGAGGACATACCACCTGAACTAGGGGCTGCTTTGGCAAGTATTGCAAATGCTTTGGGCACTATGCAGCAGAACCAGCAGCGCTTCGAGGAAAGTGTCAGGAGGAACGAGTTTGTTCCGCTACCTCCACCTCCCAAGAGAGGAGACATCAAGAGTTTTCTCAAGTTTAACCCACGTCAATTTGAGGTGTCTGATCAGCCACTTGATGCGGATGATTGGCTGCGTGAAGTGTCAAGGTTGCTGATGACTGCGGATGTTCCCGAGCAAGAATGGGTCAAATGTGCCACGCACCTTTTGAAGGGAGATGCAGCTCTGTGGTGGGAAAATTACCTCAAGGCAGACCTCTCTGGGTTTCAGCCTACTTGGGAGCAATTCACTGCTGCTTTCAAAGAGCAATATCTGTTAGAAATTGTCATGGAAAGGATGAAGGAAGTGTTCCTCAACCTCAAGCAGGGCACTGACAATGTCAACACCTACATCAGAAACTTCATGAACCTTTCTCGTTATGGTGGCGATGAGAGCTCTGATGAAAAGAAAAAGCAGAAGAGGTTCAAGCAAGGACTCAATGCTTCAATCAAATATGCAATCACTCATGCCAGGCCGGCGTCTTTTCTGGAACTCCAACACACAGCTCTACAGGAAGAAGCTAGTAGGTAAGTGTTTGAGGAGTCAAAGAAACATAGCCGTGATACAACAAGTTCTTTTGCTATGACAGCTCCTTCTAAGCGTCGTGTCTGGGTTCCTAACACCCCACCGTCGCTCCCTGCTCCACCAAGACCGTCAAGCTACACGACAAGGCCACCAAACTCCTTCACTCGGTGTAGAGATTCCGGGAACGGGGATCCGTGAGATCTGTGGGCGGGATGTGTTTATTTATGTGGCATCTTATGCTGATTTGCTTCTTATCCGTACTCGTATCTTGATTTCCGCTTCCGCCTGATACTCTGATGTTTGTTGTATGAGGAGCTATCCTAAATTATTATCTCTATCTAGGATATTTGAATCTTGCTGTATGGCGTTGCAATATTTCTATTTCTTTTAGATGTATTGGCTCTGAGGACTATTGCATGTGGCTTGCATACATACTCATTTGTAGTTGATCCCTTCGCCTGCCGATTACGCCGCTCGTTCTTGTCCCGATGTTCTGAAAGTGGTTAGGACGGCCGAAAGGTCTACCGTGAGTGGCCCTAGGTCCCACCGTACTATTTTAACCACCTTCGTTCATCCAGGCATGTAACTAAGAGTGTAATTCACCGAGGTAGTTACACATTGCATGTATGTTCTTTTCACAAACCACATATGGACCCACTAGAGTCATTGCATGTGTCTTCTTATAATAAAAACCCACTAGATTCATTGCATGTGTGTTCTTTTTACAAACCACATATAGATCCACCAGTGTCATTGCATGTGTGTTCTTTCCACAAACCACATATGGATCCACCAGTGGTTATTGCATGTGTGTTCTTTCCATAAACAACATATGTATCCACTAGAGTCATTGCATGTGTGTTCTTTCCACAAACCACACATGGATCCACCAGAGTCATTGCATGTGTGTTCTTTTCACAAACCACATATGGATCCACTAGTGTTCATTGCATGTGTGTTCTTTCCACAAACCAGATATGGATCCACTAGAGTCATTGCATGTGTGTTCTTTTCACAAACCACATATGGATCAACCAATGGCATTCATGTGTGTTACTGTCATCAATCACATATGGATCAACTAGTGTTCACTGCATGTGTGTTCCTGTCACAAACCACACATGTTTCAACCAGTGGTTATTGCATGTGTGTTCTTTCCACATACCACACATGGATCAACTAGTGTCAGTGCATATGTGTTCTTTCCACAAACCACACATGGATCAACTAGTGGTTATTGCATGTGTGTTCTTTCCACATACCACATATGGATCCACTAGAGTCATTGCACGTGTGTTCTTTTCAAAAACCACCAATGGACCCACTAGAGTCATTGCATGTGTGTTCTTATACTAAAACCAGCACTAGAGTCATTGCATGTGTGTTCTTTTCACAAACCACATATGGATCCAACAGTGTCATTGCATGTGTGTTCTTTCCAACCCACATATGGATCAACCAGTGGTTATTGCATGTGTGATCTTTCCAAAAACAACATATGGATCCACTAGAGTCATTGCAGGTGTGTTCTCTTCACAAACCACATATGGACCCACTAGAGTCATTGCATGTGTGTTCTTTCCACAAACCACACATGGATTAACCAATGGCATTGCATGCGTGTTATTGTCACAAACCACATATGGATCAACCAATGTCATTGCATGTGTGTTCCTGTCATGAACCACATATGGACCCAGTAGAGCCATCGCATGTGTGTTCTTTCCACAAACCACATATGGATCCACTAGAGTCATTGTATGTGTGTTCTTTCCACAAACCACATACGGATCCACCAGTGTTCATTCCATGTGTGTTCTTTCCACAAACCTCACATGGATCCCCTTGAGTCATTGCATGTTTGTTCTTTTCACAAACCACATATGGACCCATTTGAGTCATTGCATGTGTGTTCTTTCCACAAACCACACATGGATTAACCAATGGCATTGCATGTGTGTTCTTTTCACAAACCACATATGGATCAACCAATGTCATTGCATGTGTGTTCCTGTCATGAACCACACATGGATAAACCAGTGTTCACTGCATGTGTGTTCTTTCCACAAACCACTTATAGATCCACCAGTGTTCATTGCATGTGTTTTCTTTTCCACAAACCACATATGGATCAACCAGTGTTCACTGCATGTGTGTTCCTGTCACAAACCACACATGGTTCAACTAGTGGTTATTGCATGTGTGTTCTTTCCACAAACCACATATGGATCCACTAGAGTCATTGCATGTGTGTTCTTTTCACAAACCACATATGGACCCACTAGAGCCACTGCATGTGTTCTTTCCACAAACCACACATGGTTTAACCAATGGCATTGCATGTGTGTTATTGTCAAAAACCACATATGGATCAACCAATGTCATTGCATGTGTGTTCCTATCATGAACCACATATGGACCCACTAGAGTCATTGCATGTGTGTACTTTTCACAAATCACATATGGATCAACCAATATCATTGCATGTGTGTTCTTACCACAAACCACATATTAATCAACCAGTGGTTATTGCATGTGTGTTCTTTCCACATACCACATATGGATCCACTAGAGTCATTGCATGTGTGTTCTTTTCACCAACCACATATTGACCCACTAGAGTCATTGCATGTGTGTTATTATACTAAAACTAGCACTAGAGTCATTGCATGTGTGTTCTTTTCACAAACCACATATGGATCCACCAGTGTCATTGCATGTGTGTTCTTTCCACAAACCACATACGGATCAACCAGTGGTTATTGCATGTGTGTTCTTTCCACAAACAACATATGGATCCACTAGAGTCATTGCATGTGTGTTCTTTTCACAAACCACATATGGACCCTCTAGAGTCATTGCATGTGTGTTCTTTCCACAAACCACAAATGGATTAACCAATGCCATTGCATGTGTGTTATTGTCACAAACCACATATGGATCAACCAATGTCATTGCCTGTGTGTTCTTGTCATGAACCACTTATGGACCCACTAGAGTCATTGCATGTGTGTTCTTTCCACAAACCACATATGAATCCACTAGAGTCATTGCATGTGTGTTATTTTCACAAACCACAAATGGATTAACCAATGGCATTGCATGTGTGTTATTGTCACAAACCACATATGGATCAACCAATGTCATTGCATGTGTGTTCCTGTCACGAACCACACATGGATCAACCAGTGGTCATTGCATGTGTGTTCTTTCCACAAACAACATATGGATCCACTAGAGGTATTGCAGGAGTGTTCTTTTCACAAACCACATATGGACCCTCTAGAGTCATTGCATGTGTGTTCCTTCCACAAACCACAAATGGATTAACCAATGCCATTGCTGTGTGTTATTGTCACAAACCACATATGGATCAACCAATGTCATTGCCTGTGTGTTCTTGTCATGAACCACTTATGGACCCACTAGAGTCATTGCATGTGTGTTCTTTCCACAAACCACATATGGATCCACTAGAGTCATTTCATGTGTGTTATTTTCACAAACCACAAATGGATTAACCAATGGCATTGCATGTGTGTTATTGTCACAAACCACATATGATTCAACCAATGTCATTGCATGTGTGTTCCTGTCATGAACCACACATGGATCAACTAGTGGTCATTGCATGTGTGTTCTTTCCACAAACCACATGTGGATCCACTAGAGGCATTGCATGTGTGTTCTTTTCACAAACCACATAAGGATCAACCAATGGCATTGCATGTGTGTTCTATTCACAAATCACATATGGATCAACCAGTGTTCACAGCATGTGTGTTCTTTCCACAAACCACTTATGGATCCACTAGTGTTCATTGCATGTGTGTTCTTTTCCACAATCCACATATGGATCCACTAGAGTCATCGCATGTGTGTTCTTTTCACAAACCACATATGGACCCACTAGAGTCATTGCATGTGTGTTCTTATACTAAAAACCCACTAGAGTCATTGCATGTGTGTTCTTTTCACAAACCACATATGGATCCTTTAGTGTCATTGCATGTGTGTTCTTTCCACAAACCACATATGAATCAACCAGTGGTTATTGCATGTGTGTTCTTTCCACAAACCACATATGTATCCACTAGAGTCATTGCATGTGTGTTATTTTTACAAACCACATATGGACCCACTAGAGTCATTGCATGTGTGTTCTTTCCACAATACATATATGGATCCACCAGTGTTCATTGCATGTGTGCTCTTTCCACAAACCACATATGGATCCACTAGGGTCATTGCATGTGTGTTCTTTTCACAAACCACATATGGAATAACCAGTGGCATTGCATGCGTGTTCCTGGCATGAATCACATATGGATCAACTAGTGTTCACTACATTTGTGTTCCTATCAAACACCACACATGGATCAACAATTGGTTATTGCATGTGTGTTCTTTCCATAGACTACACATGGATCAACCAGTGGTTATTGCATGTGTATTCTTTCCACAGACCACATATGGATCCACTAGAGTCATTGCACGTGTGTTCTTTTCACGAACCACATATGGACCCACTAGAGTCATTGCATGTGTGTTCTTATACTAAAACCAGCACTAGAGTCATTGCATGTGTGTTATTTTCACAAACCACATATGGATCCACCAGAGTCATTGCATGTGTGTTCTTTCCACAAACCACACATGGATCCACCAGAGTCATTGCATGTGTGTTCTTTCCACAAACCACATATGGATCCACTAGTGTTCATTGCATGTGTGTTCTTTCCACAAACCACATATGGATCCACTAGAGTCATTGCATGTGTGTTCTTTTCACAAACCACATATGGATCAACCAATGGCATTGCATGTGTGTTGTTTTCACAAATCGCATATGGATCCACCAGTGTTCATTGCATGTGTGTTCTTTCCACAAATCACTTATGGATCAACCAGTGTTCATTGCATGTGTATTCTTTTCACAAATGACATATGGACCCACTAGAGTCATTGCATGTGTGTTATTATACTAAAACTAGAACTAGAGTCATTGCATGTGTGTTCTTTTCACAAAACACATATGGATCCACCAGTGTCATTGCATGTGTGTTCTTTCCACAAACCACATATGGATCTACCAGTGTTCATTGCATGTGTCTTCTTTCCACAAACCACACATGGATCCCCTGAGTCATTGCATGTGTGTTCTTTTCACAAACCACATATGGACCCACTTGAGTCATTGCATGTATGTTCTTTCCACAAACCACACATGGATTAACCAATGGCCTTGCATGTGTGTCATTGTCACAAACCACATATGGATCAACCAATGTCATTGCATGTGTGTTACTGTCATGAACCACACATGGATCAACCAGTGGTCATTGCATGTGTGTTCTTTCCAAAACCACACATGGATAACCCGGTGTCATTGCATGTGTGTTCTTTCTACAAACCACATATGGATCTACCAGTTGTCATTGCATGTGTGTTCTTTCCACAAACCACAGATGGATCCACTAGAGTCATTGCATGTGTGTTCTTTCCACAAACCACACATGGATCAACCAGTGGTTATTGCATGTGTGTTCTTTCCACAAACCACATATGGATCCACTAGAGTCATTGCATGTGTGTTCTTTTCACAAACCACATATGGATCAACCAATGTCATTGCATGTGTGTTCCTGTCATGAACCACACATGGATCAACCAGTGTTCACTGCATGTGTGTTCTTTCCACAAACCACTTATAGATCCACCAGTGTTCATTGCATGTGTTTTCTTTTCCACAAACCACATATGGATCAACCAGTGTTCACTGCATGTGTGTTCCTGTCACAAACCACACATGGTTCAACTAGTGGTTATTGCATGTGTGTTGTTTCCACAGACCACACATGGATCAACCAGTGTCATTGCATGTGTGTTCTTTCCACAAACCACATATGGATCCACTAGAGTCATTGCATGTGTGTTCTTTTCACAAACCACATATGGATCAACCAATGGCATTGCATGTGTGTTATTTTCAAAAATCACATATGGATCAACCAGTGTTCACTACATGTGTGTTCTTTCCACAAACGTCATGTGTGTCGTATGCGTTAGGTCGGTCTCGTGGGCCTGGCCCGTATACACGGTGCGTATGTGGGCAAACACCCAGCTGTCGTCGTCCGATAGCATTCTTGTGCTAGCCGAGGCGCCGAGCTGCCCGATGCCGCGGGAGGTGGAGTATGCGGACCTAAGGTCGATCCTATGTGTGCCATCTCAGTACCTTGTCAGTGTTGGACCGAACAGGCAGATGTATTTCTACATTTGTATCGAGAAGACCGATAGGGAAATGTAGTACTTATGTTGTCGTTACTGTTAGACTTAAGCGATGCTTCTCAGGTGCGTAGAGCATACGTGTTGTGCGAATGTACCCCAGTTGTAGTTTTTAGTACTCCTTAATAATTCGACGAGTTATTGGTCCAATAAGTTTGCTGTTGTCACGTTGCAAAGTCCGCTTGCTCTGGACAAAGCAGCAATACCGTGTGCTCCCGCACCCGCATGTCAGTGTCACGTGTTCCGAGGGCCCACCTGCCAGTGTCACACCACCTTCTCTTCCTTCCCCTCGAAGCCACTGTCCCAACTTCTCTTCCATACTGCCACTCTCGTCTGATGGTTGTAATCTGATTTTCGTTGGATTGTTTACATGTAATCTACGTTGATAATGCAACATGCAAATGGCACAGACACAATTTCTAAAGTGGAAGAACTCACACGTTGCTTTTGCACATATTTCTCAATATAGTTCGACAAACCCATTACAATAATTGTACTCGCACTAAACAAACCGAAATTGCAACCATCCTAAACAACATATAAATCCACATCACACCACTGTCGTCGGAGTCCACCTCGATTGGTGACACTGTCGTGCCCTTCCCAGCGACATCCACTCCCGCCCGTGGCTTACCCTTCGCCAAGGAGGCAACAATGGCGTTCTGCACAGCTTCGTCCCCGTCGTCCTCCACATCAGAATCAACAATGACAAAGGTGACGGGGTTGGCGTGGACCGAGTGCCGTCGCGCCTGGCGGCTCCTGCTCGAGCTCGGCGTTGCATCAGTCCTTCTACAGGTAGGAGGTGCCGAGCTCGGATACCTAGCGTCGTTGCTCCTCTCAAGAAACCATGGCCATTTGATACTGCGACGGTAGGATCTTGGGGTGGATCCGTCGTGGCGAGCCCTACCGGAAGCGGTGGAGCGGATGGAACTGCCGACGCGAGCCATGAAAAGTTCCTAGGAGGGAGTAAGATTGTGGGCCAGGCGTGTCTGGTTCCTGAGCAAGGCCTCCCAATGATATGTACGCGGGCAAGGTGCCAAAAAATTTCGACCAATGCATGCGAGAGGGCTTTTGAACCATGAAGGTGCGAGGTTTGGTTGACAAGTCCACACGCTAGGTCCCCCACCTATCAGCCGAATGTGGACGGTAGGATTCTGCCCGAGTTATTAAGTGGGGATAAATCACGCTTCACCACTACCCTGACATCCAAAAGCTCCTCTTTCCTCTGCCCTCGCTCCCCTCGGTCATGGCTCACAGCTTGTGCAGTTCGTCTCGGGCAGAATCAGGGTCGGCTCAATGCCGTCAGGCAGGTGCCCCCATCAGGTACCGGAAGTCGCCCTACGATTACTACCCCGATATGCTGTGTTTGTGCGGTGAGAAGATGCCGAGATGGATTTCATGGACCGACGAAAATACTACAGGAAAATTCAGCAACTGCAGCATCAGAGCGGTAAGTTCCTACTGTAGGTACAATGGTAACCCGGATCCGGAAAGCGTAATGTAATTATTTTTTTGTTTCCTTCGATCTACTACGCAGGAAGGGAGGGGGACTGGCTGTGACAAGTTTGTGTGGATCGAAAAGCCACTGACAGGTTTTCACAAAGAGCTTGTTCAGGATCTGTGTGATGCTGTGTGGGACAGGAAAGAGGAGATTCGTGCGATGGAGCGAGAGATCCGGGAGCTTCGCCAGGTGCAGGGGAGGCAGGGCAGGGAGCTGGTGAGACAGACGGGCTCAAGATTAGGCCAGATAGTGGAAACAATTTCCTCATTATCTAGGCATTATATGTTGCATTTGCAGTTTATGTTGCCATGTCGTTGTCCAGCAGCTGAAATAAGTTGTTGCTTCGTGGAGTGTAGCAGCCAGCTTAGAACTTGTTTTTCAGCTCAGAAAATTATCATAAGTGTAATGCCAATAGCATGGATTTATTAAGCGCCTATAAATAATTCATGTCTGTGGCACTAACACACATAGATTTTGGAGACCCCTTAACCGCTTAGCTATCGCGATTGTTCAGATAGTAGTGGCACAATCACAATTTCGGATTCAACTAGTGGCCTCGGCCGTATCCAATCCTAAAGTCGTGATACATTTTACTCCGAGTACGGGAGGCAGATTGTTTCGCCCGGCAAGTTCCATGCACATAGCTCTAGAGTTTAACCGAACTACATATATAGGTTCAAGTTCAATACATCATTAGGCTTCTACACTGGTAGCCTTCTTTCTCTGCTTGGGCGCCAACTTTCTTCCTCTTGCCTTCACGTCCACTGGCTTCTTCATCTCATGCCTTCTTCCTCTTCCTGAGTGCCAATTTCTTACCTTCACGTACCCTACATCTCCGGGTCGAGGAAAGTCAGGCCAATCAGCACCAGAATCTTGTCCAGCATCATCACTCCACTCGTTTTGGTTTTCTTCCCGCAGCAAAATCACTGAGTCGGCTGTCTTGTTTCTTACCTTGCGCTTCCTGTAAAAAAACTAGTACATGGATTACTACCTTATATCTAGAGACTATAAATATTTTTTTTTGTGAATGTACCATCTCATACCTAGGTTTGGGAGCATTAAGGTGATAACCCGCTGCTCTATGGCCTATAAGATGGTAGGTCTTGCATATGTTTTTGCCTTTCTTGGTTGCACAGAAAGTCGAACCCTTCTTCTTGAGAAAATTCTTAAACCTATTCACCTGAGATCTTCCTCTGCCCCTTTTTGTAACTGGCTGGCAAAGCTCGAAAGACAGTTGGACTTGAGGCCACTGAGATGGGTCTATACATGGCTCGACGGATCTAGCTACGCAGCTTTGAACTTTTCCATAGAGTAGTAGTCTGACAAATACTAATCCAAATGTGGTAGAGTTCTTTTCTTCACCAAGAAGGCCAAGGTGTGGTCGCAAGGTTTCCCGATATGCTGCCACTCTATGCAGGTGCATTCTCGTAGCTGGATGTTCACAACATCCCTTTTGCCACTCTTGGACATATCGACCACCTCACAACTGCTGCTGGTTGATGGGAGAACCTTAAGATGAGCAAGTTCTAGGCTTATCTTGTGCAGTTGCTGTACAACTGGCGGTAGCATATGTCCTCTAAGTCTCCTACCGATCTCTCTCCTTATATTTAACAGCTTCATGATCATACCACGTATGCTGTCCATCAAGATATGAACATGACGCACTTTTATGTCCTTCACCCAACTATTCAGGCATTCTGCAAGGTTGTTGTTTATGTAATCAACTTTGATGTCAGGGTTGAATTGACTCCTCTTCCATAGCTACGAATGATGGATGGCTAAGTACTCTGGCAGTTCAGGGGCTTCCGCAAAAATCTTGCTCATGAAATATTCGCTGCTACTAGGTTTGTAAACTGTAGCAGCATGAAACATGAAACGAAATACGTTGCCTACGTAGTGTGAGTACAAGTTGAGCATCATATGGGCATGGCATTCTCTACCTTCAGCTCGCGGGAACACCTCCTTCACTGCAGTCATCAACCCTTTGCATGCATCCGTGGATATAGCCAATGGATCCATGTGGCCTATTGATCTCCTGAGTTGCCTCATAAACCAGACCCAGTTTTCCTCCGTTTGTGTTTCAAACAGCCCGAATGCCACTAGGAACATCCAATTGTGACCATCAAGTGTTGTGGCAGATGGCAGACAGCCTTTCCATTTGCCAGTTAGGACAGTGTTGTCTATACTCAGATACGGCCTACATCCGTCCTTGAATTCCTGGATGCAAGGTTTAAGCGCCATGAAAAATCTTTGAAATATATTTTACCACGTACTGATTTGGTGTCAATCTCCACAACACTCCCCGGACACCTAGCTTGTACCTCCGCCTTGAAGTTGTACAACATCCTGAAGCTATTGGTCCAATCCCCGTGCAAGTCCCCCAAAGCTTTCTCTTTACCTTTCCAAACCGTGTAATACGGTAGGACAATGTTGTATTTAGAACCAAGGCTAGTCTGAATATTCTTCGCGATCTCCTTGGGGTTATCCTTTAGTATGGACATAGATTGCATAGCCACCCACTCCGTATCAGCCATTGAGGATTTCAGTTTGCTGTCTGTCGGACACATGTGTGGAGGGCCCATTTTGTTCACCTGCAACACAGATTCATTTAAAAGATAAGCGGAGTCGGCTAGTTGCCAGAAAGATATCGCACATCAATTGTAGTTATAGAGTGAAAAGAGAGAAAGTTCTAATGGTTTTCTGCATTCATTGCCCCAGTACCCTAATTTCCTTCGACACAGGTAAGGCTCTTGCTGTGATCCTCCATGGACAATGTACCTCAGCCCTTCCATTCATCCACGTTAACTTGCAAACAACCTCATACCTCTGGGCAGTGTTCTTCAGTCGATAAACGTCGAACTCCCCCTTGATACAAAAATGCCGGAACAACATCCTGAACTCATGCATGCTACTGAACTAGGTGTCGACCGAAATTATAGGATACTCGTGGTCATGTTTCATTTCTTCTACTTCAACACCCAAATCATCGGCTGGAATACCAGCCTCATTGTTAAGTTCCTCGTCTATTTCATCATCACAAGATCCTTGATCCTCTATAGTGCCTTCTTCTTCATCTGATTCAGAATCCTGGCCATCATCTCTAATGCCTAGTACTGCACACATCATATTGACTCCCATGGGTGGGGATGCACCATCGTCTCCACCCGGATGGACCGGAACATTGCCCCAATCCACCTCACCGGCAACTCTGTTTTCTCTGAGACACTCGGTTGGTTCTGTTGTAACCACATGGGGTGGTCTTACATTTGCACGCATCCCAGGTACTTTAGTGGACAAACAGTAGTCATAATCAATTTCATCTTGACTGTACAGAACCCTCTTGCTCTTCCTGTGTACATCCTCCTTCCTGATGTAATCTTTCCTGATGGTATCAGTAGGGCTTGACATCTGCGTTCCATTCCCCATCGAACTAGGCTTTTTGCTGCCGCTCTTGGGTGTGATCTCCTTCCTGCCTCCCCTCACGGATGTTGGCTCCAGGGTGCTGGCATTATTGCCTGACCTCAGCGGCGTGTTCTTCTTTGAATTGGCCCTTTTGCTGCTACCATTGGGCGTGTTCTCCTTCATGCTGGCATTATTGCCTGACCTCAGCGGCGTGTTCCACTCCAAATTATCCCTTTTGCTGCTACTATTGGGCGTGTTCTCCTTCGTGCTGGCATTATTCCCTGACAACAACGTGTTCCGCTCCAAATTAGTATTTTTTTGCTCCCACTGGGTGTGGTAGCCTCCGTGCTGGCCATCTTCGCCTCTTTGCTACCACTCCTAGGAGTGTTCACCACCGTGCTAGCCCTCTTAGCGTTTTTGCTGCTATCGTTCGGTGTGGCAGTTTGACTGGATCTCAGGGGTGTACTCTGCGGCGTGGTGCCTTTTTTCGTGCGACTCTTGGGCGTCCTCTTCTCTGGCATGGTCTCCTTGGTGATGTTCTTCTTCAGGGTTCCCTTTCTGGGGATGCTCTTCATGCTCCTCTTTATGACGTTCCTCTGTAAGACTCTCCTCTGTTCGAAGCTACCCTCAGTCGCACCAGCCCTAGTGATGCCATGGATCAGGTCACGCATGCCTTCTAAAAGTGCATCATCTCTATTGTCGAGTTCCAATTCCTCTCCAACCATTTGCACTATCAACTGGAAGTACACTTCACCTCTATAATGTTTCCTTGTAAACGGTACAACTAAATCCCTGGTATCTTTCACTTCGTTAGCCTTTTTGCTCTTATTACCAAAATATACCAAACGTGCTACCTGGGAGGACCCCCACAACACCTTAAGACGTAACAATGCCATCAGGTCAGATAACTCTACCACTTCAGGATCGTATCTGCCAAGGATTACATCAAACTCGTCATAGAACTTTTCTGTGCCATCATCTAATTTTGCAGTATAATCCGCGACACCGATATGAACGGTTACTTTACCATCATCAGGTTCTTCAGGATAGAAACCTCCGAGAGGTTCAAGAGGTGGAGCGGCACCATCATACCCAGCCCCAATGCCACCATCGCCATCACCAACGTCATCGTTAGCTGGATCAACCTCGGTGGAAGTACCAGGACTAGGAGTAAGGCGAGGGCCCTTAGCAGCGGGAGCTACATTACATGGTGGACAGGCAGAGCCCCTTCTAACGATAGCCAAAATAGGATCAGCTAATGCCATGCCACATCGACGATCAAGAGCAGTTCCCACAATAGCAGTGTTTCGAGTGCTAGCAGAGGCCAGACCATGAGCTGGCTCCAGACCAGCAGCTCGCGGAACCTGAGCACGGGTTCGAGGAGGACACAAGGCATCAGTCTTTGCAACAACAGTGGGGCAGCCTCCGTAAGCCTTAGTTTGCTCAACAGTGGTAGATATTGGGTCAACAGCGGCCATATCAACAACAACACGAGGACGACCAGTACCAGCAGATTCCAGAGCACCGGTTCGCACAACTTGAGGACGATTTCGAGGAGGAGCAGCACACAAGGCGGTCTTGGTAACAACAGCGGGTTAGCCTCCGGAAGCCTTAGTTTGCTCAACATCGGCATGGATTGGGTGAGCATCAACCGGAGCAACAACACCACGGGTACGGGGATGACTAGTACCAGTAGATTCCAGAGCAGAGTTTTCGACAATGGTAATACGGGGAATCCTACGAGGAGGTTGCCTGACAGAAGCATGTCGCAGATGAGGAACCACATTTTTCTCAACAATAGCAGGGGTTCGAGTTAGACCTCCCTGTCCAATAATAGTTGGGCGACTCCCAGTAGCAGGAGCTTCCTCATCCAGTATGTTACAAATCAGCATAATCACGTGAAGCCCAGCATGCTGTTTCATCAACCCAATTAGCTGACTATCACACGCTACAGGAACCTTGAAGCCTCGTTCATCAAGGATGCTGAACCGTGCAGTCTTCTCCGGCCTCATTTTAGCAAGTTCATGCACAACAGCAACCAAACCAGGGATAGTGCATAACTGCACATGCGCTACTTCCATGTTCAGATTGTGAGCTTGTTTCCACGTGCTCTTCCCATCTGCTAATTTAATGTGGTAGCCGCAGATGGTGACCCGAACCATGTATTTGGGTTCAGCGGAGATCCTACTTGACAGAAAATTGGAGACAAAAGATAAGAATTGTTTGTCAGCATCGTGCTAGCAAACAATTCTATGTTCGATATATCTCTGTAATGCCAATAGCCAGCTAGCAGTTATAGGTAGTGCGAATAGTAAAGAGAAGAGTAGCTCACCCACAATTAGCCAGAAGTACTTCTTCCTCGGCAAATGGATCTGCCATCCTTCATGCTGCTCAGCTCGTGGGCGGTGGAGGCGGGCTAGATCGTCGCAACGGCTGGCACGACATTCGGCATTAGAGCTCGGTAGCAGCGAGTAGGCGTAGCAACTTGGCGCTGGAAGTCAAATGCCTGAAGAGATCATTCTGGTTGGAGAGGGGATTTCGACGCCGCCGGTGCTAGGGTTCATGCGAAAGGAGGGAGGGAGTGGATTTGTGAATTTGGTCAACACACCATGCTCCTTTAGTCTCTCGTTTCGCCTACATGGTTGCCGCGTTGGCGCTCGCGTCACGGAAATATTACTGACATGGGGGTCCCGACCGTCTACTTCACGGGGCAGTTTCACGGAATGTTTGGATTTGGTAGGGGTGAGATGAGTTTGCATCGAAATGGCCCCTCTCGGTAGTTGGCGGTCCAACATTTTGAAACGCGGCAATTTCAAGAAACTTAGGTACCGCGGTGCACTCGCCCGCGAACTTTGGTACCGCAGGCTAGCAGTCCCCTGTGTCGCGCATAGGCAGCAGACCATCCGGGCACGTGATGCTTGAACGATAATGGCGCGACAACTGCAACTTTTTGGGTGGAGAAGCTACCATTCTTTTGTACATTGTGTATGATATAGCCCCCTTTTGCACATATGAGATCCACTGGCCACTTGTTGGAGATGCCTAAAGGGCGATGGCACACATCTGCCAATTTATTTGATAGTTAGTTTGTGTGTTATTGCCTATGAATTTGAGTGTTTGACCATTGGCAAAGCCTTGGCCAGCGATGGCGCCAAGAAACGCAAGGCGTAGATAGATGGGTGACCCCACTAGGCGCGATTGGCCGGATAGACCGGACCATGACCCCAAAGCGACCGCGGGCCGACCCAAACGGACAAAAACGAACAGTTTTGTTCACCTGTTTGGGCCAGGCCGGTGGAGATGCCCTAACGCCTCACTCCCAACATAAACGCCAAACGCCATAAAGGACAAGCTACGGACCCTAATACTAGTCCTATCTATTTTGGCGCCTCCCAACTTTGGCTGGGTATTTCGGCTAAGAGGACTATGGATCAGCCCGGACACAGTGGTTAAAAGGACATTTATTGTCTTAATCAGTTTTGGTGTTTGTTAACAACTTGAGGATCATTTTACATTATGCTAATGTTGCCAGGTAAATCTACAAAAAAGGGGAAAGTCCATGTCATAATGGAAAAAACCCTGGCTAAAACAGAAGTTTCCTGGAAAGTACAGACCAGAGTCTCCGGTGTGCAAAGATTGGAGTCTTCGGTGTGTTTCGGAGTTTTGCCTCAAATCTCCAGAGTGGATCCAAGATGAAGCCCAGGGTCAGACTGTCTAGGGGTCCGGAGTCAGGCCATATTTTGGCCAGAATCTTCGATGTACTCTGTCAGACCGGAATCTCTGGGGTGAAAAGTCTGGAGTCTCCGGTGTGCATAGGTCCAGAGTTCCTACCAAATATCCGGAGGAAGCACCAAGACCAGGCCCAGGACAATATGATAGGTGGTCCAGAGATGTACCGGAGACTGTCCGGAATCTCCGGTGTATACCGAAGTCTCCGGTGTGCAGACTAGAGTTTCCGGTGTGGAAACTCCCCTAACGGGCAAAAAACGGTCTAAAATTTGTGGGGCTATAAATAGGGGACTTCATCCTCTACCTCACGATGCTCGTCCCAAAAAAGAAGAACACCCCCATTGGAGCCACCAAATCAACAAGATCTCTCCATCCAACCATCCAAAGTCGCCAATCTTTGGGGAATCGAAGGAGAAGGCCTAGATCTACAGCTTCACCAAGAGAGATCTTCATTATCCCCTCATTCACTTGAGGGACCCTTGCTCTAGGGTTTCATTGGAAACCCTAGGCCTTGATTTGGTTCTTACAAGCTTGTCTTTGGTTGTTGTGACAGCTTGCTTGGATTTGGGAGCCTCCAATTCAGTTGTGGATGTGTGCCTCGAACTTGTTGTAAGGGTGTCGGCTACCACCTTCATGGTTGCCGATATAGTGGAAGTGTGAATCGGTACCTTTGGGGTGAGGTTCACTAGAGAACAAGGGAGGCCTCTCATGGTGTTGGTGGTTTGATACCACCCCTTCTCCAAATGCAGACGTACTTCCCCTCAAAAGGAAGGAACTGCGGGAAATAATCCTTGTGTCTCTGTGTGCTTCATTTTGGTTACTTCTATCCTTTACCTCACCTTACTTATCTTGATCTTGTTTAGTTAGTTGTGCTAGTGAGACATATAGGTAAATTTACCTTAGTTGCATATCTAGAGAATTTATCTTTTGTGTCAAACCCTAATCCTTTCAATTGGTATCAGAGCCTCAGCTCTTTATTCGGGATTAACCGCCTAAGAGTGTATGGGTAACCCGAAGGGAGATGTAGAGGGTGAGGCTAGCACTTCGGTGACCATGGTAGATCTCAAGTACTTGGAAACAAGCTTGAGCTCTACCTTGGGTAACAAAATCCAACAGTTGTGCCAACTAGTTGAGCAACTTGTTAAGGAAAAGATAGACTCACCATCTCCCTCTCAAGAGGAACCACTTCCAAACCCTAAGTTGAATGCTTCAGCTAAGCCAATGAGTGAAGTAGTAGGGGATGAACATATTTCCACTAACTCCTCCACCAAAAAGGGTAATAGGAAGGAAGAGCACCATGCGGTTCCCGGATGGTACTCTCCTGACCCCAGATCCCTCATCCCCATATAAATAATAGAGGTGACCCAGCTATGCTAGCTACACATTCTTTTGCTCAATGGAAAGTTGATGAAATCTCATGTGCGTAGTTCTTGCGTTGACCTGTGGAACATTATTGAAGAAGGACTCAAAATTGAGGATCCAACCAACTTGACAAGAAGAGAAGTGGTCAATAGTCAACTCAATGCCACAACCTTGCACATGGTTCAACTTGGGGTGGGGCCAAAAGACTTTCCCCACATTGAGTACTTCAATACCGCCAAGGAAGCTTGGGATGCTCTCATTGATTTATTTGTTAGGAATGAGAGCATGAGAAGAAACAGATATGATGCCCTGAGCAATGAAGCCGAAGGCTTCTACATGAAGGATGGTGAGGATCATGAAGATATGTATTGAAGACTCAAATCCACTGCCACCGCCTTCAGAAATGTTGGTGCCTCTCACATTGATGATGCTTGGATAAAGAGGAAGTATGTAAGTGCGATCATGCCCTTCGAGCCCATTGACTTGAAGAGTCTCCAAGGAAGACACAACTATCATCTCATGACCTCCAATGAATTTATGCAAGAGATGTTCGCCTTCAAGGTTGCTGCCAAGAATGCCAAAGAAGCCTAGGCTCGTGCCATTGGAATGATCAGTGGTGTTAATCTTGCCTTGAAGGCCAAAGTTGTGGAGTATGAAGAAGAAGAAGAATAAGAAGAAGAAGAAGGAAGTTGAAGATTGAGAACTTGCTTCAACTATGGTGACCGCTATCCTTTTGTTGCCGGGTGTCCATATGATAAGAGAGAAGATCATGGTGGCACACTCATATTGAAGAAAAATCCAAAGGCCCATTTCAAGAAGCCTTTCAACAAGAACAATGCCACCAACAAGAAGTATGGTGACATTGCATTGATAGCACATGAAGAGTTCTCTTCCGATGATGAAGAAGAGGAGGAAGAAGAAAAACAATGAATGGTGTGGCGGCCATCGCCACCACCTCTACATCCACTTTCTCCCTCTTTAATTCCCCAAATGAGAACATCTCCAACAAGAACGTCACTTGCCTTATGGAAAGAGCATAGGAGGTATCACCATCTCTTCTCTCCACCTCTATTATCAATGATGAATTGAATGATGACATAAATCTTGAGGTGAAGGAGGAATTAGTTGCTTTAGATGCTTATATGACTAACTTGCAAGGGGAGAACAAGAAGAATTTTGTAAACCTCTTGAACCAACTTCCTCACACACAAGAGCTCCTTGATGAGAGATGCAAACTTGGGAGAGAGCACCTACTATGGATGCTCTAACTAATGCTCTAGAAGAAGAACAAAAGACTAGGGAGTCTCCTGAATAAAACCTTGAAGTCCTCAATGAGGCAAATGATCAAATAGTAGCTAAACTCATTAAGGAACGTGATCATACCATTGCTAAGTATAAAAAGGCTAAAAAGGACAAGATTGAGTTTGGTGTTGTTCATGACAAACTTGCCGAGGATTTTGATAAGCTCAACAAGGCCCAAAAGGCCTTGGAAAGTGAACTCTTAACTCTCACAAAGTCTCGTGAACAACTTCAAACTCAATTGACTAATGTTGCTTCACCTAGTATTTTCATTCCCTCTAGTAGTACAAACATTCTTAAAGAAAATGCTATGTTGAAGGGGGAGCTTGCAAAGGCCACCTTCCCTGAAGGAGACAAGTCCCTTGATGACCTCTTGAGTAAGCAAAGGTCAAATAATGAGAAAAGAGGTCTTGGCTATGTGTCCAAGGCCAAGAAAAAGAACAAGAAGAAGAAGGCAAAGCCCACACAAGAAAAAGATAAGACCATCATGGGTAGTAATACCACAAGTGGCAAAACTATGTCACAAGATGACTTTGCTGGAAGTGCTAACCCTTACTATGTCTTAATGCGTAATTATTATGGTGATGTTTATGAACAATATGTTGGTCCATTTGATGGTTATATTTCTTGGTGTATTTGGGTTCCCAAGGCCCTTGTCACTAATAAAAGAGGACCCATTGAAAAATGGGTACCTAAATACTAGTTTGATCTCTTGTAAACTATGCTTCCGGAGGGTCAAAGTGGGTGCTTGGCAGTGGATGCACAAGTCATATGACCAGAATCAAGGCGATTATGATGGAGATAAGGCCAAATCATGATCAAATAACTGTCACTTATGCCGATAAATCAAGATCTCGGGTAATGGGTCTTGGCAAGGTTGTGGTTGCACATGATACTACCCTCGTGGACGTCATGCTTGTTGAGACCCTTGGATATAATTTACTTACAATCCGTGCTCTTGGAAAGATGGGATTTTCCGTCTTCATTGATAATGATATTGTGGTTCTCTTCTGGAGTAAGACTCTAAAGGTCACTTTCGTTGGGTACATCAAAAAGGACTTGTATGTGGTGGACTTTTCTGGGAAAACCACTACAAGTGCGATGTGCCTATTCAGAAAGGCTGATGTGGGTTAGTTATGGCATCACCGACTAGCCCATGTCAATATGAGAACTTTGCAAAGTCTCCACAAGGGTGGCCATATTGTTGGACTAAAAGAAAATGTTTGTTTTCCCAAAGATCGTGTTTGTAGGGCTTGTGTTGAAGGAAAGATGCATGATTCTCCCCACAAGACAAATAACATTATAAAGTCTAAGAGGATATTGGAGCTCCTTCATGTGGATCTCTTTGGTCCTCCATCTCATGCAAGTCTTGGTGGGAAGAAATATTGTTTGGTGATTGTTGATGACTACTCAAGATACTCATGGGTATACTTATTCAAGTTGAAGAGTGAGACCCAACAATACTTCATCGACTTTGTCAATATGGTTCAACATCAACACAATGTGCCCATGCTGGTAATAAGAAGTGACAACGGCAGCGAGTTCAAGAACTACACATTAAATGGATTTCTTGGTGATGAGGGGATAAAACATCAATATTCCGCTGCATATACCCCTCAACAAAGTGGTGTAGCTGAGAGGAAGAACCGAACATTGATGGATATGGCAAGTTCCATGTTTAAGTCTCCATACAACTTTTGGGCTGAGGCAATTTCCACCGCATGCCATGCATCAAACCAGCTCGACCTCTGCAAAGATTTGATGAAGACTCAAATATGAAATACTTACCGGTAACAAGCCCAACATCTCATACTTCCGGGTGTTTGGTTGTAAGTGTTTCTATCTCATAAAAGGTGTTCATTTGTCCAAATTTGATTCCAAAGCTTTAGAGGATATTTTTGTTGGCTATGGTCTCAATTCCCACACTTATAAAATCTATGACAAACTCTCCAGAATTTTATGGAATCTTGTAGTGTGGTTTTCGAAGAATATGATGGTCCCCAAGCGGGGAGTGTTGATGTTTCTGATGTAGATGATGAAATACCTCAAGATACCATAAGAAGAATGGGTGCATGATTCATCTGCCCTATTGAGGAACCCCTTGTGGGAGATCGAGAAGAACTATGATCTACTCAAGTGGAGCCCTCATCTTCACAACATCTACAAGCTCCCAGTGATGAAGCCAACAATGACACAAGCCAAAGACAAGCTGAGAACCATGTTGATCAGATGGAATCTCCGAGACAGACTACCTGGCCTCTCCGTTGACCGGATTGTCCAGTCCTGCACAGTCAATTGCACAAGGCAGATTTTGTCATTGTATTGGGAACGGCAGTACCTGAGAAGGTTAGATAGAGGTGTGGGGACTAGCACGGAAGCTCTCGATGGCATCCGCAGGCGGGATTGGGTACGAGCTAGTGTAGAGAGACACACGAAGTATCCAGGTTCAGAGCCCTCATGGTGAGGTAAAATTCCTACTCCTGCCGATCTGACTAAGGGTAGAATACAGAGTACAATCGCTCCTCGAGCTGTATGATCTAGCTACCTTCTTAAATGCTCATAGTCCAACCCTTGGTACGAGAGCCTTGCCCCTCCTTATATAGGTAGAGGGGCAACGGTCTCACTAGCCAGTCCGGCTAGCAGGTCCCATAGGTGAGCCCCAGCCGGCTGATCATCTACAGTATCCGGTACGGTTATGTCTAGTCGAGGTACATGTGATGTGGGTCGTCGTGGGTAGAGTGAACTCCATACGAGCCTATCGTTAGCATCTGACCACTGTGCCCGTGTCACCCGCAAAGTCTTCAGTATGGCCTCGTAGTTGCGGGTCTTGTCGCTGTACTAGGGCGTACCACGCACTGTGTAGTGATGGATCAAGAAATGTAGAGCTCGTTGGGAACCCCAAGAGGAAGGTATGATGAGAACATCAGCAAGTTTCCCTCAGTTATGAAACCAAGGTTATCGAACTAGTAGGAGTAAGGAAACAACTCCAAGGTGTTGCTAGCAACATGAAATCCTGCACAACACAACCACAGAACTTTGCCCCAACTTACAGTGAGGTTGTCAATCTCACTGGTTTTGCTGAAAACAAAGGATTAAACGTATAGTGTGGAAGATAGTAATTGCTTGCAGAAAGTAAACAATAAATGGTAAACCGTAGATGGTATATCAATGGTAAAGGAATTGGAATAGGGTCCACAGTTCACTAGAGGTGTTTCTCCTTAAGATAAATAGCATGTTTGGTGAACAAATTAGAGCGGGGCAATTGACAGATTGAGAAAGCATAACAATGCATATACTAGACATCTTGACTCCTACGAGATTTGATTGGGCATTACAGCATGATACATAGACCGTAATCCAACTACATCTATGACTAATAATCCACCTTCAGGTTATCGTCCGAACCCCTTCCAGTATTAAGTTGCAAGCAACAGATAATTGCCTAAGCAAAGTGTGTAAAGTAAACAATACAATTGCCCCATGGACAAAGTATTGTTGTTTTCTCCCTAGTAGCAACAACACATCTACAACCTTAGAGATTTCTGTCACTTCCCCAGATTACTAGAGGCATGAACCTACTATCGAGCATAAATACTCCCTCTTGGAGTTGCAAGCATCTAGTTGGCCAAGATAGCTACTAGCAACGGAGAGGATGCAAGATCACAAATAACATAGACATGATAGAATCAATAATCAATCTGACATAGTATCTTAATATCCATCGGATCCCCGCAAACACAACATATAGGATTACAAATAGATGATCTTGAGCATGAACGGAGCTCACAAGATCTAAACATGATAGCACAAAGGAGGAGAACCAACCATCTAGCTACTGTATGGACCCATAGTCCAAGGGTGAACTACTCACGCATCACTCCTGAGGCTGGCATGGTGATGAAGAAGGCCTCCGGGATGATCTCTCCCCTCCGGAAGGGTGCCATGAAGAGCTTCAGATCCCCCCGATCTAGGGATGGAGATGGCGGTGGCTACAGACTCTTTCGTGGATTTTTGATCAGTTCCTTAGGGTTTCTGCATTGGGGTACTTTTATAGGCAAAGAGGCGAGGTCGGTGGCCGCCCAAGGGGCCCACACCATACGGCGGCGCGCCTAGGAGGGCCGTTCCAGCCCTAGGTGTGGCCACCTCGTGGCCCCACCTCGGCTGCCCTTCGGAATCCGTGTTCCTTCTAGTAAAATATTGACTTTGGCTTTTGTCCCGTCCAATTCTAAGAATATTTCCTTACTAGATTTTCTGAAACCAAAAACAACAGAAAACAGGCAACTGACACTACGACATCTTGTTAATAGGTTAGTTCCAGAAACTGTATAAAAATACCTCAAAGTGTAAACAAAACATAGAAAGTGGATATAAAACAAGCATGGAGCATCAAAAATTATAGATACGTTTACGATGTATCAAGCATCCCCAAGCTTAACTCTTGCTCGTCCTCGAGTAGGTAAGTGATAAAAAGAATAATTTTTGAGGTGACATGCACCATCATAATCTTGATCAAGGTATTCATAAAGAATTGATAGCTGGGATCAAAGTACTCTAAACATAAACATGAAAGATAGTGTTCTAACAATAATACATAGCAACTATGTTGTAACATGAAAAGGTACAAACAAAAGATCATGGATAACAATGCATTGAAAGACGTTTGTTTATTTCACATATAGAAAACATAATAAGAGTGGTATTCATCTTGTCCCTCATGGTATAGCAAAACATAAATGCACAGGACAACTTCAAAGTTCATAAGGGTGACTAGATACAAATAATTTAAGAACAAGCAATATCAAAGTTATGAATCAATCAAAAAGTTTTAGGACAATGCACACTAAACTAAGAATGACCACTATGCTCTCTCAATTGGTGCATAAAGATAGAAGATGGAGACTCAACACGAAAGAAAAAAAGAAAGGCCCTTCACAGAGCGAAGCATGGATTTCAAGTTTCATAAAGAGCTTCCAAAAATTATGGTACTTACTAGCTTTCAGCTCTCATTGCCCCTATCATAAGCATCTTGAGGTGATTAAGGTTAAAGTGACACAAATATGAGGATAGGCTTGACAAGTTATAAGTTGAAAATCTCATGCCCCTTGCTTACGAGTACCGAACCTCATGCTACTCAACTTTAGTCACAAGTAAGTTCTTTTCATTGTAAGTACATGTGTATCATGGAGAACCGCCAACGGGGTACCCCTTGCCCCATGACACATGAGCTTTGCCGTATCAAAATGACAAGGCAACAAACAATGAGCATCTTAGCAATCTTTTTATTTGCTATTTGCATAGGTTTTTATTGAGGATGCTTCACAGAATGCTCACTATGGTTATGCTGCAAGTTTCTACCTTGATTAGGCATGGCTTAGGCTAGCTGCCCAGGCGTTTCTCTAACATACATACAAACTCCATGAGCTTATAAGCTCCCCTTTTATTTCATACCACCGTGATCCATAAACAAAAGAACATGATATCAACTGAATAATAAGTGTAATGTTGAAAGCGTTCCCCATGGTAACATGGTTCTGCTAATTCACAACTTATAAAGTGCAAGCATATAAGCAACATAGATGGACATAATGGTTCATGTTTATTAAGTTCAAGAAAATAAAGTGTGCCATCAAGTTTGTGAGAGATTTAATCACTAATTTTCACATAACAAGTTTAATTTAGAAGATAGATAAAAACATGAATATGCTTGGAATGGTGTAACACACCATGCATAGGAATTTATAGTGGACTATTTGGAATAACTTGGTTTTCTTGGAGGTTGGATGCATGAGTGGAGCTCATACTTGGTACAGGTGGAGGCTAGCAAAAGACTGTGGGCGACCAACTAAGAGAGCAATAATGGCCATAATCATGCAAAGCAACAAAACATTATTAATTAAAGCATAAAGTGATATTACAAGTCAAAAACTAAATGATCATAGAGGCTAAGGTGACTGGTTATAGTCTTAACATGGTGTAAGCATGTGCCAAGTCAACCCAAATAAAGCATCAAAGGAGAATACCACAATATTATGCTTTTGTATGCTAAAACACCGCATGATCCTTTCAAGGCACATTAAGCAATCTTAATTGTTTGGAACAAGTCATGCTACAACAATAATCACTAAGCATAATGTCAAAGCAACATCAAACATGACATGATAAAGTCTAGGCCATAGTCAAAACAAGCTCTTTTTGTACCACTTATAAGCATTAAGCTTCCTACTCTTTTCCAACACTAATCAACTTACTTGAAACAACAAATGAATGCCGGGGGAAACCAATTTATTTAAGAAAATCAAACAAAATAAAACTAAAATCAAAAACAAAGATGCTCCAAGAATAACACAATTGTGCATAAAACAATTTAAAATGAAGTGTTTTGGAAGAAAACCTGAGATTTTTATTGATGAAGAAGGGGATGCATTGGGCATCCCCAAGCTTTGACACTTGTACCTCTTGAATATTTCTTGGGGTGAAACGGTGGCATCCCCAAGATTGAGATTTTGTCCATACTTCATCTCATCACATTATTCTTCCCTACACTTGAAAATTTCCTTCATACAAAACTTCACACAATCTTCATTCGCAACATTAGTGTATTCAAGATAATAAGTCTTTGGGTTTAGTTTCAAAACAAGTAAAACTTCCATTAAAACACAAGCTACTGTAGAAATTCCTTCTAAACTCTCAAGTGATCAAAGAGAACTCAAAGAGAAAGAGATTAAGAGGCAAATGCAAATAATGGTAGAAATCCGTCAAAATAGACCAGCGGGTAAACATCTATTTTTTCGAAGACCTTCTGTTGCTCAAATAGAAAAGTGCTAAACTAACGAAAGTTAGATAATAACTTGGGGCATAAGCACAGAAAATTACATCTCAATCAGACATACAAGCATGTTTCACGATTTTTTATAGTGAAGCACAAAAATCTGTTTCGGAACAACAACTTTCCTAAGTCTTACTTCTCTCTCATTAGAGGTTATTCTTGGCACAAAAACCACACAAAAAGGATAAGGAGAGGTTATTACTGAGGCAATTACTTCCAAGACTCAACAAAATAAAAACTTACTAAAAGTAAAAATAATTTGGGCTATCTCCCGATAGTGCTTTTCTTTAACGCCTTTGAGCTAGGCTCAGTAATTTTAGAAGATGCTCACATAAGAAATATAAATTGAAGAAAAAGAGAGCATCAAGTAGAAAATATGATACACATTTAAGTCTAACTCACTTCCTATGCATAGGAATCTTGTAAGAAAATAAATCAAAGAAGCACATAGTAACAAGAATGGGTAGATAAAACAAGAGCAACTTTGGAACTTTCAATATAAAGAGAGGTGTTTTAGTAACATGAGAATTCCAACAACCATATTTTCCTCTCTCATAATGATTTTCAGTAGCATCATGAACAAACTCAACAATATAAATATCACACTCATCCTCCTTTGGTAAGCATGGAGGGCGATCAAATAAGGTATTAGTTAAAGAGTTACTCTTATTGGGAGGTAGACATGGGTAGCTCCTCCATTCTTCCTCCTCTTGATCATCACTCCCCTCTTCTTTTTCATCCAATGAGCTTCCAGTTTCAGCAATTTCTTCTTCCATAGGCTCCCGCAAGGCATTAGTCTCTTCTGTTGGTGGAGAGCATCTATTAAGATATTTAAGAATATAGCCATTTTCTTCCTTGTAATTATCAAAGCAAAATTTAAGTATATCATAAACCTCATATTTAAAAGGTGCAACATCAGTATTTTCAAGCAAATAAGCAAGTTCAAATGCACCCTTCAAAGCAATAAATTCTTCAATTTGTTCCACATCATAAAAGTCATAATTTCCCTTAACATAAGAAGATATGGTAACATTATCATTATACTCACACTGAAAAGGGAGGTTTTTATACCTCCTACAGCAATAAGATTTTATCAAAGCAATAAGTAACATTATAAGTAGAGCACACATTTCTATCAATGGTATACAATTTATTAATTTGTTCCCATAAGTGTTTCCCTTTTTTGTGACAAGCGGTGTTCCTCATAATATTTTTGTTCTTCCGTGAACCCACCTTGCCAATAAGATCTAGTTTCAAAGAAACCAACCATTGATAGAAAGCATGATAAAGAAAGACAATAACAGACCAACAAAAATAACAACTATAGTAGGAACCATTTTTTTTTTTTGATAAAAAGAAGCAAACAAAATAAAGTAAAGAAACTAAGCAAAACAATAACAAAGTAAAGAGATTGGTTGTGAGAGATTCCCCTTGCAACAATCTTCTTTCTCCCTGAAAAGTGATTGGCGAGGAGGAAGAGATTGAAGCTGTCCTTAACTCCCTGGCAACGGTGCCAAAAAAGTGCTTGATGGCTCAAGATATGTAGAGCTCGTTGGGAACCCCAAGAGGAAGGTATGATGAGCACAACAACAAGTTTCTCTCAGTTATGAAACCAAGGTTATCAAACCGTAGGAGTAAGGAAACAACTCCAAGGTGTTGCTAACAACTTGGAATCCTGCCCAACACAACCACAGAACTTTGCCCCAACTTACAATGAGGTTGTCAATCTCATTGTTTTTGCTGAAAACAAAGGATTAAACGTATAGTGTGGAAGATAGTAATTGTTTGCAGAAAGTAAACAATAAACGGTAAATAGTAGATGGTATATCAATGGTAAAGGAATTGGACTGAGGTCCATAGTTCACTAGACGTGTTTCTCATTAAGATAAATAGCATGTTGGGTGAACAAATTACAGTGGGGCAATTGACAGATTGAGAAAGCATAACAATGCATATACTAGACATCTTGATGATACGTTGTAAACGTATCTATAATTTTTGATGTTCCGTACTTGTTTAGTATCTACTTTCTTATGTTTTGTTCACACTTTGAGGTATTTTTATACATTTTCTGGAACTAACCGATTACCAAGATGCCACAGTGCCAGTTGCCTGTTTTCTGCTGTTTTGGTTTCAGAAAAGCTGGAAAATAAATATTCTCAGAATTGGACCAGACAAAAGCCAAAGTCAATATTTTACTAGAAGACTCACGGAGCCAGAAGACGAGACGGAGAGGGGCCACGAGGTAGCCACACCACCTGGTGGCGCGGGCCAGCCCAGGCCATGCCAGGGGGTGGTGTGGTCCCCTCGGGCTCCCACCGACCTTGCCTCTTCGCCTATAAAAGCCTCCTGGGACGAAAACCCTAGAGACGAGATCCGAATTCCACGAAAAGTTCCGCAGCGCCGCCACCACCGAAGAGGAGATTCGGGGGGCAGAAGTCTATGTTCCGGCACCCTGCCGGGACAGGAAGTGCCCCTAGAGCCATGTCCATCGACTCCACCACCATCTCCATTGTCGTTGCTGATTCCCATGATGAGGAGGGAGTAGTTCTCTCTCGAGGCTAAGGGCTCTACTGGTAGCTATGTGTTCATCTCTCTCTCTCTATGCGTGATCTTATGAGATCATGAGCTTTGTAATCTATAGATATTCTACTACCCAAGTGCTTTAATTAATCTCTGCTTATCCCCACGTATGTGAAATTGATAGTGTGCACACTGTGTGGCACTTTGGCTAAGGTTACATAAATACTTATCATGAGTATAATTTGAGTTGGATGTCTCTATGATATTGTGGTGTTTGTTGGAACCATCTAGCGCTCAAGGTGATAGTGACGGGTTATCTAGATGGGGAATGTGAACTTTAAGGTGTGATGTTATAGCCCTACATCGTCCAACTGGAGAGTAGTTCAGGATAGCATCATGAAGAGAAGATATTTATATGAGAGTGTCCACTAGTGAAAGTATGATCCCTAGGCCTTGTTTCTAAGCATTGAAACACCGTTTACAATCAGTTCTGTTACATGTTTGCTTGCTGCCACTTTTATTTCAGATTGCAATTACCACTTATAATCATCCATATTACTTGTATTTCACTATCTCTTCGCTGAACTAGTGCACCTATACACCCGACAAGTGTATTGGGTGTGTTGGGGACACAAGAGACTTCTTGTATCTTGATTGCAGGGTTGCTTGAGAGGGATACCTTTGACCACTTCCTCCTAGAGTTCGATAAACCTTGGGTGATCCACTTAAGGGAAACTTGCTGTTGTTCTACAAACCTTTGCACTTGGAGGCCCAACACTGTCTACAAGAATAGAAGCGTGCGTAGACATCACTTGACTCCTACCAGATTTGATTGGGCATTACAACATAATACATAGACCGTAATCCAACTACATCTATGACTAATAATCCACCTTCAGGTTATCGTCTGAACCCCTTCCAGTATTAAGTTACAAGCAACAGTTAATTGCATTAAGCAAAGTGTGTAAAGTAAATAATACAATTGCCCCATGGACAAAGGATTGTTGTTTTCTCCCTAGTAGCAACAGCACATCTACAACCTTAGAGATTTCTGTCACTTCCCCAGATTACTAGAGGCATGAACCTACTATTGAGCATAAATACTACCTCTTGTAGTTGCAAGCATCTACTTGGCCAAGATAGCTACAAGCAATGGAGAGCATGCAAGATCACAAATAACATAGACATGATAAAATCAATAATCAATCTAACATAGTATCTCAATATCCATCGGATCCCCGCAAACACAACATAAAGGATTACAAATAGATGATCTTGATCATGAACAGAGCTCACAAGCTCTAAACATGATAGCACAAAGGAGGAGAACCAACCATCTAGCTACTATATGGACCCATAGTCCAAGGTTGAACTACTCACGCATCACTTTGGAGGCTGGCATGGTGATGAAGAAGGCCTCCGGGATGATCTCTCCCCTCCGGCAGGGTGCTGGGGAGAGCTTCGGATCCCCCCGATATAGGGATGGAGATGGTGGCGGCTACAGACTCTTTCATGGATTTTTGATCGGGTCCTTAGGGTTTCTGCATCGGGGTACTTTTTATAGGCGAAGAGGCGAGGTCGGTGGCCACCCGAGGGGCCCACACCATAGGGTGGCGTTCCTAGGAGGGCCACGCCAGCCCTAGGTATGGACACATCGGCTGCCCTTCGGACTCTATGTTCCTTCTGGTAAAATATTGACTTTGGCTTTTGTCCTGTCCAATTCCGAGAATATTTCCTTACTAGCTTTTCTGAAACCAAAAACAGTAGAAAACAGGCAACTGGCACTACGGCATCTTGTTAATAGGTTAGTTCCAGAAAACGTATAAAAATACCTCAAAGTGTAAACAAAACATAATAAAGTTGATATAAAACAAGCATGGAGCATCAAAAATTATAGATACGTTTACGATGTATCATGCAACACGTCGCTCTGTCCTCCTAATCGCGTCTCGCTACGTCCGTGTAGCTGGTCTCGAACCTTGTCACCTTTCCTGGCTCCGGCTATGGTCTGGTAGCCAGAATAGATTGCCCCTATCCGGCTATGATCGGTTAGCCAGACGTGGATCGCCTGCCTTAGTTCTTGTCTAGTTGGGGTATCCGGGAGTCACCCCCCTCGACACTAGCCCTCGAGCATGTGTAGATTTCGCCCTTAGGTGAAATGTGCACACACTCCCTCTCGAATTTGAAATCTGTGTCCGGCTACGCCTGACGGTTGCGCTACCCGTGACGTTAGTGCTGACGCCGTCCACGCGCGCACGCGCCATCATTGCACTGTGGCGTGCAGCGTAATGTCACGTCGCACGTCGCCTGAGGAACTGCCGTCTAGCGCTTCGGTTCCCGGCCTGGGATCTTCTGCACACTCGGCGCCCACACACGGGATCTAGAGCGGTAGTGGGAGTGGGGCGTGGCCCGGAGAGCACCACGTGGCATCATAGACGGTTGCCCTCCCTGGTCCTTAAAAGGCCGCCCAGGGGAGCCGCTTCCCCCTTCCGTTCACTGCTTTCTCAATCCGCCCTTGCGCCCTTGCTGCCTCGCCACTGCCTCGCTAGCGCCTGCCGCTGGAGTTAGCCGTGCCGCTCTTTTAGCAACATCGGAAACACAGGCCACCGTTACTCCGCTCCCAGCACCACGGCGAATGAACCCGCAATGGCCTCAGAGCGCGGAGCCTGGTGCGGATCCTCCGTCACGGAGGAGCACATTGCGAAGTACCACGCCACCCACATCTTGCCGCTAGAAACGGAGGTGAAGGTGCGGCTCATCTTCCTCCCCCATATCGCCCGCACCTGGCGGAGGGGGAGTCGCTGCACCCGGCAGAAGGGGAGCGGGTCATCTTCCTCTCCCGTCTCGCCCGCGGCTTCGCGCTGCTCGTGCACCCTTTCTTCCTCACCTTCCTTGCCTTCTTCGACCTCCGCCTCCACCACCTCGGTGCCAACGCGATTGGCACGCTTGCGCACTTCGTGGCATTCTGCGAGTGCTACCTCAGGATCCATCCGGATCTCGGGCTCCTCTATCGGCTCTTCCGAGTCCGGCCATAGGTGCAGTTCATGCAAGGGCCGCTGGTAGCTTGCGGAGGCGCCTCCATCTACTCCTGCTCCCAAACCGGCTACCCCAAGTGCAAGCTCCAGGATACGGTTCGGCTGTGGCAGCAGTCGTATTTCTACGTCAGCAACGTCACCAGAGTCGACCGGATCAACTTGCCGGCTTTCTAGAACGCGGAGTCCAGTCGGCAGCACTAGGACTTGAAGATCCACGGTGATAAGGCGGAGACAGACGCCATGCTGCAGCGGATGCGCTCCCTCGTCACCGCCGGCTTAACCGGCCTGGACATCACGCTCAACTGGATGTCCCGGCTGATGATTCCGCTGCAGCAGCACGCGCACAAGATGTGCTACTACTCCGGCCGGCTGGACCCCACCCGGTTATCTCGTCAGGACCCCCCGCTTCCACAACCTCAAGGAGTGGGTATGGACGATCACCAAGGAGCGGCTGGAGGAGGGCTGGAAGTTCGGGCAGACCCCATACAGCCGTGACAACTGCGCGCCCCGGGTAAGTTTTTGGTCAACCAGTTCTTTCTGTTTTTGATCCGTCTTATCATCTGGCTGATTTCTTGTCCTTTTTTCTTCTAACAGAACTTCCCCTACATCATTCGGGAGGAGGGCGAGATCCCTCTTCAGAACTTCGCGCCCGACCTTCCCGAGCCGCGTGCATACCGGTCCGGCGAGGAGTCGGACGAGGACACTGACGTATTTCCTAAACGGAATGACGAGCCAGCCCACGACCCCCATGCGCAGGTCGACAAGGAGGAGGAGGCCGTTCCGGCTCCCGAACCGGCTCGACGCCGCACGATGGACGGCGACTCCAGCCGGTCAGGCGCCGGAAGGAGCGGGGCCAGCCGGTCCAGTGCCGGGGGGAGCGGGTCCAGCCGGTCCACCATGGAAGAGCCGGCCCCCAAGAGGAGCCGGACTGGCGCCTCCCTCTTAGCCGGCTTGGCCGCAAGAAGGCGCCGCCTCTAGTGGTGCAGGGGTGAGTACTCTCTATTCTCGCCTTGCGTTTCTTCCTCTTTTCGTTCTTTTGCCTGACTTTTTCTGTCTTTTGCCTTTCTTACTTGCTCCTTTTTCTTATCTTTTGCTTTTCAGCTCGTTCGTCTCCTTCAGTGCCACCAACCTGGCATGGGCGCTGACTGGCTCGCCGCCCCCTCACCGGATGTCGCACTGCCTTCCACTACTGCTGCTGCCCCCACTCCCTCACCCAAGGCTCCGCCTCTGCTCCCGCCTTGTGCTGATCCGGTTACCGTAGCCAGGGCCAGAGGTGCCCCGCCGACTACGGTTGTTCGGCTGGACACGACCGCGACGAACCCACAAAGTGGAGGTAGTTCCACCTCAGGAACGAGGAGGGTGGCAGCCGGCAAGGAGCTGGTGGTCGTCGTGGACGACAACTCCGATGTCGAGCCGGGGGAGGAGTGGCAGATGGTGGTTCTGGAGGCGAAGGAGTCACTGGCTGTCAATGCTGTTGACGACGATGCTTCTCCCACTGCCTCGTTGGCGGACCTCGCCGCCACCCTTGAGCTAGCGGTGAAGGAAATCCGGATGCTGGAAGCCACGTCCGGGAGCAAGCGGACCCTAGAGCAGAAGCTGGCCGATACCAACGGCATCTCCTAGAGTAAGTCCTCGTACTCGGCTTTCGTGGATGGTTACTTTCTTCTTCTTCCTCTTTGTTTTTTGTTGATAGATGGTTTCTTGTAGCCATCATGGTGTGTGCCCAGCGGGAGATCGATCGCCTAACCAAGGCGAATGACCGGCTGACCAAGTCCAATTCCAACCTCCGGTTGCAGAATAAGGACTGGCACTCCAAGACGGACGCGCTGGAGGCCACCCTCAAGGAGCGCGACTCCACCCTCTCTAGCCGGGCCTAGGCCTTCAATCTCCTCGATGCCCAGAGCAAAGATTAGGAAAAGGAGATCAAACAGCTGGCGGACCAGGAGAAGGCCCTCCTTGAGGAGCTGATGTAGATTGGCCGCACCGCCAAGGGTAAGTGCTTTCCGGCTAGCTTTTCTTATCCGGAACCGGTAGCTGGACCTGGCTTTCCTTTCTCTGACGGCATTTTATCCTAGCGTAGACCTACTGGCGTAAAACCGGCTGCAGGAGAACTGGCCGAGGGAGCAGCTCACCTCCCAGGAGCTGGTCGCCCTATGGCCGGATGCAGCGGCGCCGGAGATAATCGCCCAGCTAGCGACCAACGTAACAGAGGTGCCGGCTGCCGTCGAGCGGCTGAGGGATCTGGTCGCGTGAGCCGGAGCACAGATGGTTTTGGCCTTGATGCTTCCTGGTACAAGGACGCTCACATCAAGAAGATCGACGGAGGCTTCCGTGCTGGTGCCGACCTCATCGCCATTCTCCAAGCCCATCCCAAGATCCGCGCTTCTGCCATGAAGAGCGCTAGCTACGCCGATGTTGATGAGGTCATCACCGACTCGGAGTCTGCCAAGACACCGCATACGGGGGCCGAAGCTTCGTCGCAGCCGACTAGCAGGGATGTCAGAGCTAGATCTTCTAGCATGCCTCCTCCGCCTCCTGAAGCCGCCTCCGGCTAGAATCAACCTTACGACAAGGGCCCTGCCATTTAGACATGATCCCCGGGATGTCGGGTGAATTTGTAAAACTTGTCTTGTTGAACTTGTTTGTTTGTGCTAGCTGTTTCTAATGCCGGTTGAACCTAGGGGAGCTTTGACTCCCCTTTATTTAATCATGTTGTTTGCTCGCTTCTATTTTCCTTGTGATCTTGCATGCTTCGAATTTTTTATCTTTTGCCGGTTACAATTATCTGGCTATCTTCGCCTGGCTAAACACCTTTAGTCAGGGGAACTTCAACTCTAGTAGGGGCGTGCAAGCGCACCCACTGGGTGTAGACCCCGAGATTCGGAGTAGCTGGCGAAGCCAGGTGCTTCAAATCTTCTTCTTTCCTTCCTTTAAGCTTTTAGCTTCTTTCGGCTAGACGCCTCTAGCTAGCTAACCTGACTTTGCCCAGACCAACCGATCACCAAAACCGGCAGTGGGGGCACGCCAGCGCACCCACTGGGTGTAGCCCCCAAGATTCAGAATAGCTGGCGGAGCCAGGTGCTTCGAATCTTCCTCCTTTCCTACCCATTCCCTCAGCTAGGCTCCCAATATCTAGCTAAACTCCTTTAGCCGATCAGAACTACATGATTCCACTGGGGGCACGCGAGTGCACCTAGTAGGTGTAGCCCCCGAGATTCTGAGTGCTTGATGAAGGCAAGGACTTCGAATCTTCTTTCCTTTTGACGATTGGCTCGATGTAGTCGTACAAAATAGACATTCATATAGATTTATTGTAAATATGTTAGCCGGTTAAGGTACTAACTTTAAGCCGAAAAATAGCTTCAATTTTTTCGAAAAACTAGCTTGCGCCTCTCTGGACACTTAGTCGCTTTCCCGTGCGCTCTGCTGTTTATGCTGCGTCCTTGCCAAGCAGCCGGGTTGCGGTCTACAGCCGGAATCGAAGCGAGCTGGCAATACATTGCGCACAGTACTAGAGGCTCACTAGCCAGATCATCTCAAACTAGGCACCAGGACGGACCACCCGATTTGTCGCATCTTTTCCCCGTTTTTCATGTGGGATGCCTCGGGCTTTTGCTCTTGCTAGCCGGAGAGCCGGGTTGCGGTCTATAGCTGAGACGAAGAATGGGCCTCTAACACCATCGCACACTACTCAGCCGGTTTATAGAATTAGCAGGCTGAGCGAGTCGACGAGCCCCTGGGTAGGGGTTGCTGGAGCCGGGGAAACTGAACCGGAAATGAATGTACACAAATTTCTGGCAAGGAGCCCCCGAGTATCTCTCGGGGTTCTGCATTTTTAATTCATAGGGTTTGTGGGATATGTACACTGTCATACGACTAGGTGTAAAACAGGCGGAGTAGGGCCATGTTCCAGGGGCGTTCCGTCTCCTTATCCGACTTGTCTGTCTTGTTCTTGCGTGGCTACTGCGCGTCGATGAGGTAGTAGGAATTGTTGTGCAAGGCCCGACTGATGATGAAGGGGCCTTCCCAAGGTGGGTACAGCTTGTGCATGCCCTTCGTATCCTGTACTAGCCGGAGAACCAGATCGGCCTCGCGGAACGCGACGAGTCAGATCCAGCTCGAATGGTAGTGGTGTAGGCGTTGTTGGTATAGTGCCGATCTGGATAGTGCCAACTCGCGAGCTTCCTCGAGGAGGTCTACGCCGTCCTCCCTCGCCTCCTGATTGGCCTGCTCGTCGTAGAGGAGCTTGCAGGGCGAGTCGAACTCGATGTCCACGGAGTGGATGGCTTCCGAGCCATAGACGAGGAAGAACGGGGTAAAGCCAGTTAACCTATTCGGCATGGTGCGGAGGCTCCACAGCACAGCCGAAAGTTCCTCTATCCAGCATTCGGGTGACCGCTCTAAGGGCTCGATGAGGCGTGGCTTGATACCGGCTAGCACTAGGCCGTTTGCCCTTTCGACTTTCCCGTTGGATTGCGGGTGTGCAATGGAGGCGAGGTCTAGATGGATGCCCTTGTTGCTGCAGAACCTGGCGAAGGCCCCCTTGGCGAAGTTCGTGCCGTTGTCCGTGATGATGTTGTTTGGGTAACCAAACCAGTTGATGATGTCGGTGAAGGTGACGACTATCGCCCCATCCAGCTTTTGGATAGGCTTGGCCTCCATCCATTTCGTGAACTTGTCCACCACCACCAGCAGGTGGGTCATGCCTGCGCGTGCTCGCTTGAAGGGGTCGACCATGTTGAGCCCCCAGATGGAGAAAGGTCAGGTAATCGGTGTGGTCTTGAGCACCGTAGACGGCATGTGCCTGAGCTGCCCGAAGTGCTGGCATCCGTTGCACGCGCGGACCATCTGCTCGGCACCCTCGAGGGCGATGGGCCAATAGAAGCAGTGGCAGAACGCCTTGGCGACTATCGCCCGAGATGAAGCGTGATGTCCGCATTCGCCTTGGTGGATGTCCTTGAGTAGCCGGTAGCCCGTGTCCATGTCGACACACCGCTGGAAGATGCCGAATACGCTACACTTGTACAACTCTTTGTTGATGATGGTGTACGTGTGCGCGCGTCGCCGGATTTGTCTGGCCTCCACTTCGTCGTTCGGAAGTTCTCCATTGGCGATGTAGTTCATGAAGGGTTGCGCCGAGGATGGTATCTCTCAGATGGTGAGGACGCTCTCGTTCTCCGGCTAAGGGATGTCAGGGGGTCGTCCGGGTGAGGTACCCGGGACGGCAACCCACAAGCCACTTGATGAGCTGGCAGCCCTCGGGTCTTTCGAGCCGGAGGGTGCGGACGTGCCGGAGTCAGTGCGAGCCTTTTTCTTTGCGGGTTCTACAGGTTCCGCATCTGCCAGACCATCAGCCAATGCGCTTCTCGCCCAGATGATGGAATCCGACTCAAGAGACGGGTTGATGGAGGGCTTGCGCAGATGCTCCAAGGAGACCCCTGGCGGGATCGCCTGCCTGGTGGATCCGATTCGGGCGAGCGAATCGGCTGCCTCATTGTTCACACGAGGGACGTGATGGAACTCAGATCCGTCAAAACAAGCGCTAAGCTTTTGGACGTGGAACTGGTAGAGGGCCATGTTTGCATTGCGGGCGTCCCACTCACCGGGTACTTGCTGCACCACCAGATCCGAATTGCCAAAGCAAAGGATGCGGTTAACGCCAATCTCCCTGGCTAGCCGGAGGCCATGCACTAGCGCCTCGTACTCGGCGATGTTGTTGGAGGCCTTGAAGTGGATCTGGAGAACAGATTCCAGTCGGTCGCCCTTGGGCGAGGTGAGGACTATGTAGGCTTCCAAGCCCCCAAGCATCTTCGAGCCGTCGAAGTGCATCCTCCAGTGATCCGAATCGAGAACCTACGGGAGGTACTGGGTTTTGGCCCAGTCGACGAGGAAGTCCGCCAGAGCTTTCGGCTCATACTGGATGAAGTAGGCGGCAAGCTCGATGGCCCACTTGGCGACTCGGCCGGTGGCGTCCTTGTTGCCGATGATTTCCAAAAGGGGTGTTGTGCACACCACCTTAATTGGATGCTCCTGAAAGTAGTGCTTGAGCTTCTTGCATGCCAGGTACACGTCGTAGCACATATTCTGGTAGTGGGGGTAGTTTTGCTTGGAGAGGGAGAGAACCTCACTGAGGTAGTAGACGGATCTCTGAACCGATTGATCCTTGCCTTCCTCGGAGCGCTCCACCACCAGGACGACACTGACGACCCGACTGATGGCTGCTATATAGAGCAACATCGGCTCCTTGCTAGCCAGCGTGCCTAGAACCGGCATTGTGGATAGCATGCGCTTGAGGTCGTGAAAGGCGGCGTCGGCTTGCGAGGTCCAAGAGAACTTGTCCATCTTCTTCATCAGCTGGTACAACAGAAGTGCCTTCTCCCCCAGTCGGATGACGAAACGGCTAAGGGAGGCCAGGCATCCGGTGAACTTATGGACTCCAAGCAAGCTCTTGGGCAGCTCCATTCTTTTGATAGCCACAATATTCTCCGGGTTCGCTTCAATTCCTTGTTGTGAAACAAGAAAACCGAGTAGCTGTCCGGACGGGATGCCGAAGACGCACTTCTCCTGGTTCAGCTTCATCTGGCACCAGCAGAGGTTGATTTAATGTTTCCCCCAAGTCCTCGAGGAGGGTGCGCTTCTCCTTCGTCTTGATGATGATGTCGTCCATGTAGCCATGCATGTTTCGGCCGATCTGCGAGTGCAAGCATTTCTGCATACATCGCTGATAGGTAGTGCCTGCATTTTTTAGACCGAAAGACATGGTTACGTAACAGAAGGCCTCGTACGAGGTTATAAACGATGTCTTAATCTGGTCAACTAGGTTCAAACGGATCTGATTGTAACCAGAATAATAGTCCAAGAAGGACAACAAGTCGTAGCCGGCCGTGGAATCGATAACCTGATCGATACGGGGCAAAGCGAAGGGGTCTTTCGGGCACGCCTTATTCAGCCTGGTGTAGTCAATACACATACACCAAGTCTGTTTTTCTTCAACACCAGGACTGGGTTGGCCAGCCAGTCTGGGTGGTATACTTCCATGATGAACCCAACTGCAAGGAGCCGGGTGATCTCATCACCAATGATCTTCCTCTTCTCTTATGCGAACAAGCATAGGGGCTGCTTGACCAGCTTGGCATCCGGCCGTACGTGGAGTGAGTGCTCAGCGAACTCCCTCGGGACACTCGGCATGTCCTTGGGTGACCATGCGAAGATGTCCCGATTCTCACGGAGGAAGTCGACGAGCGCGCCTTCCTATTTGCTGTCCAAGTCGGCATCGATGGTGATGAACTTGGTCGGGTTGGTGGGGTCGGGCAGGATCTTATTTGTCTCCTTAGCCAGCTGGAAAGCCGTGTCACCATCTGGCTTCCTGTTAGCCGACACTTCATGTTGAGCCAGGGCCACGTTGCGCATGATCTCGCGCTTCTCCTCGGCTATGATGAGGGCTTCAGCCAGCTTGGAGCCGGCTGATGCGCACTCCATGGACCGCCTGAAG
Source organism: Avena eriantha (assembly GCA_910589775.1). Lineage (NCBI taxonomy): Eukaryota > Viridiplantae > Streptophyta > Magnoliopsida > Poales > Poaceae > Avena > Avena eriantha. Next base: position 288,177,435 of record OU342744.1, on the reverse strand, counting down.
CAGCCGGCGATGGTGATCACGTCGTTTGGCCCCGGCATCTTCGTCTTGAGGTACGCGTAGTGGGGGACGGCCATGAACTTGGCGAGGGCAGGACACTCAAGGAGAGTGTGGTAGGAGCTCGTGAGGTTCACCACCTCAAACCATACCAGCTCGCGCCAGAAGTTCTCCTCGGTTCCGAAGATGACGTCCAGCTGGATTTTACCCAACGGGGCGCATGCTAGCCCCGACAGTACGCCATGGAGCGTCGTGGTAGTCGGGCGTAGGTCGCACTCGCGGATGCCAAGCTTCTCCAGGGATGACCGGTAGAGCAGGTTGAGGTTGCTACCCCCATCGACGAGGACACATGAGAAGCGACAGGTACACTCATTGGAGATCATGAGGGGGTCGAGCACCATCGCGTAGCCCCCGGGATTCTGAAGCTGATCCGGCTAGTCCTCCCGGCTCTAGGTGATGGGGGTCTCCGACCAGTTCAGGTACTAGGGACTAGGGAGACGATGGCGTTGACCTCCTTGGAGCACCGCATGTGGCTGTGCTTGTCATCCTGCTCGGTCTCGAAGATGTAGTAAGCGGCGTGCATCTGAGGGTAGCCATTGTTGTTGCCGCCATTGCCATTGTTGTCGGCTCCCTGAGTCGGTGGTGGTGGTCCGCCTGGAGGGGGAGGTGGTAGCCGAGTCTGGCCTCCTTGGTCCTTCAGCTGGCCGGTCCAGCTGCAATTCCGAGTGGTGTGAGTATACGGTTTGAAGGGTCCGCTATGCCACTTGCACGGGCCATCGAACATTTGTTTGAAGGTGCACTGTGGCTTCCGTCTTCTTGTATCACCAGCCGGCGCATCGGCCGCGCCCTCGACAACATTGACCTGGCACGCGTGGTAGCGGGGCTTCTGCTGTCCGGCTTGGTGGTCACCGTGGAACCGGTTGTCATTGCCGTGCCGCTTGGAGTATCTGACCTCGCCACCCAGGTTACTCGGCCGGTCGCGATCCGACTTCGAGGGAGTCGGTCGCCTGTCAGCATTCACCTGGAGGGGTTTCTTCATCGCGGCGTCAGCCGTGGCGTACTGGTACGCAACCGTCATGAGCTTCGCCATGGTTTTCGGCTTGTCACACAGTAGCCGGTGGCGAAGCATGGTGCCTTCTCGGCACCCCTTGGTGAAGAACCCGATGGCTTGGCTCTCTAGGATGCCCTCGCAAGTGTTGCGTAGCTCCGTCCACCTGGCGAGGTACTCACGGTCCGACTCGCGGTCGCCCTGGACGCACAGGGCCAGATCGCGAGGATGACCCGGGCGCTTGTACGTTCTGTTGAAGTTGTGGACGAACACCTTCTCAAAGTCTGGCCAAGTGTTGATGTTGTTGGGCGCGAGGCTATTGAGCCATGTCCTTGCCGAGCCGGTTAGCATGAGGGGACGTAGCGCACTGCTATGCGCTTGTTCTCGTGGGTGATCCCGACTACCATGGTGTAGTCGGTCAGCCAGTCCTCTGGCTTCATGCTGCTGTCGTACTTGGGGGTATCCTACGGTAGGGAAAACTTATCCGGAAATGGTTCGTTCCAGATGCGGGGTCTGAAACAAACTGGCCCAGTGGAATCCTCCTCTTCCGTGATGTGCGCTTGAGCTAGGAGCTCGATGCAGTTACGGGCATCCAGACGGTCTGGGTTGGGCGCTCCTACCCGGCCGAAGAGACGGGAACCGACAGGTCGTGGCGCTCCGGTTGGTGGAGGGGGAGGTGGTGGGTTGCTGCTCACTGTCTGCCCCTGACGCGGCTGGCACTTTTGGCCTGAGCCACGACACTTGCTACGGGGTTTCCCCGCCGGAGGAGAGGATGCCTCCTAGGTCTCGCGGGGTGCACCCTTGCTGTTGCCGAGCGGCTTGCTTCCCTTGGATCAGCTGGGATTCTCGTGCATCTGCCGGATGGCGTCGGCCTGCTCATCCGCGATCCGGAGAAGCTCCTGTACCCGGGCCTATTGCTAGTCTCACTCCTCGCCCTCCATGTCGCGCAGCTTGACTGTCGTGGCTCGTGCCACTCACAGGTTCTTGATGGGAATGTTGTAGGTGGGCTGGGTAACGAGAGGCGGAGGGTCCGGCTCGTCGTCCCTCTCCATCCTGCCGCCCCGTTGTCGCACTTGTCCGCGCCAGCTTGGCTCTTGGGTAGCCGGAGTGTGGCCATGAGCACGGTCGTACTCGCACTGGGTGATGTCGATTTGCTTCTTGGTGGCAGCCAGCTCGATGGCCTCCTGTAGGAGGAGGTGCCTCTCCATGGCGAAGTTCGCCTCCACCTCCTCCGGGTTGTCCCCAAGGTTAACCGGAGTAAGGAGCTGGTCAATGGCCTCCTCCAACGGGTTCTTCGACCGCGGCAGGGCAGAAGTTCCGCTCTCGCCATCACCCTGCTCCCGAGGATGGTGAGTCTAGGAGCTGGAGCCGGCCATCATGACCTCGACGCCACGAGAAGCGACGAAAACGCCGCTGCTGGGGAGCAGCGACTCCGGGACGGAAACGATCTCCCTAGGGAAACGCTCTGGCGTGGTGGTGACATAGACGAGGAGGTCGCCGAAAAGCAGAATGGAACCGTTTGCTGGAAATGTGGATCCGGCGAAACACGACGCGTTGTTGATGACGCAGTCAAACTTGCCGAGAGTAAGCACTAGGCTGGAGGCCATGCTCTCACCGGCTGAAGTGCGGGGTCCCGTGCGGAACGTGACTCCGGTCAAAGCCATCTTGCCCCACGGTGGGCGCCAACTGTCATTGTATGGGGAATGGAAGTACCTGAGAAGGTTAGATAGAGGTGTGCGGACTAGCAAGGAAGATCTCGACGGCGTCCGCAGGCAGGATTGGGTACGAGCTAGTGTAGCGAGACACATGATACCCGGGTTCGAAGCCCTCGTGGTGAGGTAAAACTCCTACTCCTGCCGATCTGACTAAGGGTAGAATACGGAGTACAATCGCTCCTCGAGCTGTATGATCTAGCTACCTTCTTAAATGATCAGAGTCCAACCCTTGCTACAAGAGCCTTGCCCCTCCTTATATAGGTAGAGGGGCAACGGCCTCACTGGCCAGTCTGGCTGGCGGATCCCACAGGCAGGCCCCAGCCGGCTGGTCATCTACAGTATACGGTACGGTTATGTCCCATCGAGGTACATGCGGCGTGGGTCTTCGTGGGTACAGTGAATGTCGTGCGAGCCTGTCGTCAGCATCCGTTCATTGTGCCCGTGTCACCCGCAAAGTCTTCGGTATGGCCTCGTAGTTGCGGGCCTTGTCGCTGTACCAGGGCGTACCGTGCACTGTGCAACACGTCACTCTATCCTCTTGATTGCGTCCGGCTACGTCTGTGTAGCCGGTCTCGAACCTTGTTGGCCTTCCTGGCTCCGGCTACGTTCTGGTAGCCGGAACGGATTACCCCTGTCCGGCTATGATCAGTTAGCCGGACGCGGACCGCCTGCCTTAGTTCTTATATGGTTGGGGTATCCAGGAGTCATCCCCCTGACAAATTTATTCAGTCATCCGCAAGATCATCTCAGTGCCTTTCAAATAGTATGCATGATCAAGACCAAGATCAATATGTACCTCATACTGATGAAAATGAACCCATTGTTGATCAAGGTCGAAATGAAGGTCAAGACGGGGACAAGAATGATGAAGAGATCCCCACAAGGAACCACATGGAGATCCAAACTCGTCGCAAAGCTAGACTGGATAGAATGTTGGAAAGAAGATACCACACTCTTGAGAATGTTCTTGGTGATCTAAGGAGTGGAATATCCACTCGAGCTCAATTGAAGCATTTTGGTGAGCATCAAGCTCATATATCCAAGGTGGATCCCAAGAAAGTATGGGAAGCTCTTGAAGATTCAGATTGGTTAGAAGCCATGCACAAAGAGCTCAACAACTTTGAGATAAACAAAGTCTAGAAGTTAGTAGAAAAGCCCAAAGATTGCTGCAATGTCACTAGTACTAAATGGATATTCAAGAACAAGCAAGATGAACATGGAATTGTTGTGAGGAACAAGGTAAGATTGGTAGCTCAAGTATTCTCACAAATTAAGAGTATTGATTATGGAGAGACCTATGCTCCTGTGGCTCGCCTTGAGTCCATCTGTATCCTTCTTGCATATGCTGCACATCATAATTTTAAATTACAACAAATGGATGTGGAAAGTGCTTTTCTAAATGGTCCATTACATGAGTTGGTTTATGTTAAGCAAACCCCAGGATTCGAGGATCCCAACTTCCCAAACCACGTCTACAAACTTGATAAGGCACTCTATGGACTTAAAGGAGCTTCACGCTCATGGTATGAGCACCTTAGAGAGTTTTTGTTAGACCATGGATTTGAGGTTGGGAAAATTGCTCCCACTCTTTTTACTAAGAAAGTTAATGGGGAGCTTTTCGTTTGCCAAATATATGTTGATGATATTATCTTTGGCTTGGCTAACAAAGATTTTAATGATGAATTCTCAAAGCTTATGACTGATAGGTTCAGGATGTCTATGATGGGAGAGTTGAGGGTATTCCTTGGCTTTGAGATCAAGCAAATAAGGGAAGGAACCTTGTTCAATCAAGCCAAATATACCCAAGACATGCTCAAGATATTCAACATGAAAGAACTAAATGGAGCTCCTACTCCCATGGAAACAAAGACTCATCTTGAGCTAAATCCAAATGGTAAAATGCGGATCAAAAGGTATACTGATCCATGATTGGTTCTTTTCTTTACCTATGTGCATCTAGACCCGATATTGTGTTAGGAGTGTGTGCAAGATATCAAGCGGCTCCTAAATAAAGCCACTTGGTAGCAGTGAAAAGAATCTTTTGATATTTGGTTCATACCCCAAATTATGGTGTGTGGTATCCTAGGGGCTCAACATTATCTCTTTGTGGGTACACTTATTCGGATTGGGCTGGTGATAAGGATGGTAGGAAATCAACCTCTGGGGATTGCCAATTCCTTGGTAGGTCCTTGGTGTGTTGGTCTTCTAAGAAGAAAAATTGTATACCTCTCTCTACCATCGAGGCTGAGTATGTAGCTGCTGCTAGTGCATGCACTCAATTTCTATGGATGAGGCAATTAAAGGAATACGGTGTCCATTGCGACAAAGTGCCTCTTTTACGTGACAATGAAAGTTCTATCAAGATTTCCTATAATCCGGTGGATCATACAAGGACAAAGCATATTGAGATTCATCATCATTTCATTAGAGATCATGTTGCCCGAGGAGATATTGACCTATATTATGTTTCAACCAAAGACCAACTTGCCGATAGATTCATGAAGCCTCTTGATGAAGCAAGGTTTTGCTATTTGAGGAATGAGCTAAATATCGTAGATTGGAAAAGTTTGACTTGATCATCTTGCATACTCACCTATATCTTGATTCATATTTGGTTTAGGTGCAAGCATGGAGATAGGGGGAGTGCGGTCCTAATCCATTGGGCTATCCCTCCCTCCATAATGCCAAAATTAAGAAAATCAATTCTCTTATAATCATTTTGTGATATGTAAGCTTCATTGAAGCGTAGTGGCTATGAACCCAAGGATAATTCTTCGCGGTTTCAGGCCACACACTCTTACACGGTGGCCTCGGCCACCGCCCTTTTCATTGTGAAGAGTTGGTTCTTGTTTTGATTGAATTTGAGATTTATTGGATATTTAGTTTGGGTTTAACTGATTCTTGGTTCTTCATAGTTTGACATCTTAACCCAAGCCTTTTCCCTTCCTACAAAACATGCTATCCATCATATATGTCCCCATACAATTGAAACTGGCGGTTTTGATCGAAGAGGACCGGAGATTCCGGTGTGCTTACACCGGAGTTTCCAGTCAGTCCAGAGTTTCCGGTATGTCAGACCAGAGTCTCCGGTCTAGGATGGTTTCGATCTATGACTAAAGGAGGTCCGTGTGAAAGAGACTCACAAAACTCTTTCTTCCACCCCTGACCTCCACCCTCACACCTGTCTCCTCCTCCTCCAAAACCGCCTCCCGGGGGCCCTTTTGCCGCTGGGATCCGTCGTGCTGCCGGCCATCTCCACCCTCTCCACCCTTGGGACGTTCCCACTGGTGGAATATCTCCAATGGATAGATCTGGTACCCTCTCTCTCACCATGGACCTAGGGTTCATCCCCTTCGTTTATTTTGAGCAATGTACCCATTTTTTCACTAGAAACTCATGTATGCATGCACTTCAATCACATTAGCCTTACGTCCTTGCCCGACCTGCTATAAATAATGCCTCCCACAGCCTCCATGTGCAACCCGACATCTCCTGACTGGAGATTCTTGTCCCTCGGATCGAAGATTCCGGTCTGAACCGGAGATTCCAGTGTTGCACACCGGAGACTCCGGTGTGGATTGTTTCTAGCACATCATGCAAGGGCTTAAGGATCTTGTTTTTCCTTTGGGACATACATGCTCACCTCCATGCTATCCCCTTCCTCTATATTCACAGGTGGCTCTGGTTCTCGTCGTGGTCGCACCAAATCCAAGTCCAAAAGAGGGGACCCACAGTTTGATGAGGAAGCTGGACAGTATGTGATTCCTCCGTCTAACCGGAGACTGCTGACCAGAGATGTTGAATATATGATAAGGAAGCATGGGCGCATTGAGGAAGAAAACCGGGCCAAAAGGGCCAAGTATGACAATTTGCAATCTCTTGCCCATATGTCAAAGAAAGAGTACCGTGAGCTGCGCAAGACAAGGTTATATGAGTTTCCAAAAACCAGTGATGACCCATGTTATTAGAGGAAATAACAAAAGGTGTTCATGATAGATATTTATAGCAAGCTCACCAAGTCCCCAGTGTGTCCACAACAGTATATGGACTTCCCCTACATGCGCGCCAATGACTAATTCATAGTTTCTCTTGTGTCACTAAGAAGCTTGGACTACACACTCTTATGGAGCTCCATGAGGACTAAAACATTACCTTGGTTCAACAATTCTAAGCCAAAGTTGTATTTGATCATGATGAGGCTAGGACCATGACTTGGATGACCGGTAACTTACACTGGACTGCTACCTTCTATGATTTTGCCAGAGTCATTCGCTAGACCTAGTGGTGTGTCTGTTCCTGTTGGGCACCACATGCATGATGTGGATCTTGGCGAAAGCAAAAGCAAGCTTGCACCTCTCTATGGGAGTCATTCCATGGTTGGTGAGTCCAAGGGACTCAAGCCTCTCTACAATCTGTTGTTGAGGATCTTTTGCCACACCATTTCCCCTAGTGCTGGAAATGATGACGCTATTCGATGTGGCCTTGTCAACTTACTCCATCATGCTCACAAGGTGGTTTGTGTTGGGCCTACTGCTGATGGATACAATATTGACATCATGGACATCATTTTTTAGGAGATGCATCATGCCATTCTCTTCAGAAAGTCTCCTCCATATGCAGATATTGTGATGAGGCTCATCAATACTCAAGCTCATGCTTCACCTCTTGATCTCCCACCAAACCTTGTAGAACATGTTTCTGTGGCTCTCCATAAGAAAGGGAGAATGTGTCCAGATCCTAGGCAACTGTATGCTAGTGAGGAGGATGATATTTCTGAGGCTGAGCGGGCTCCCACTCCTCCAAGGGGCTCTAGAAGGAAGAATTCCTCCAATGCACTTGTTTCCCATGACTATGTTCAGGAGAAGGTCAAGAAGGCATCTTTTTGGGAAAAGATGTTGTGTTGCATGAATGTGGACATTCACAAGGAAAAACATGCCTCCTATAAGAGAAACCGCAGAATTGAGAAACTCCTTAAGGAAATCAAGGCTCAAGGAAAAGAGGAAGAAGAGGAAGGGGAGACAGAATACACTGATGAGCATGTGGCTGAACCGTCTGCAGAATCAGATCACACGCTCCCCTTTGGTGCTTGGAATGCAATGAATGACAGGTTGGTTGATTGGAAGACCTTCTTAGAGGTCACATCTGGCTTTACTTCTCAGGGTACTTCCTCCTCTCGCCCTCATGGCAAAGGCCCCCAGGTTCCAGCTGTAGATGATGATTATGATGAGGATGACGACGACGATGATGACTCCGAGTGATCCCTTTGGGGCGATAGCTTGGCCTTTTTCCCCTTTTTGGTGTTTCGATGCTAAAAGGGGGAGAAGATGTCTATTTGGATCACCTGGGATTTGCATGGGTTGGGCATTTGGCTGTTTCATATTTGTCGTTAAAAAAAATCGAACATTGGTTTTATTTGATTCTTGTGATACTATCTACTATTTGTATGGAATGTTATGCCTAGACTATGTGAACCTTTATCTTATATTATATAATATGTGTTGCACTACATGTATATCTTGATGCATATTGTCAGGGGAGCATAACTATGTTTCGTACCTTTAAGAATTTCATGCAAAACCTCTTGTTGTCATGAAACACCAAAAGGGAGAGATTGAAAGGACATTTATTGTCTTAATCAGTTTTGGTGTTTGTTAACAACTTGAGGATCATTTTACAGTATGCTAATGTTATTAGGCCAATCTACTAAAAAGGGAAAAGTCTATGTCATAATGGAAAAACCCTGGCTAAAACAAAAGTTTCCTAAAAAGTCTAGATCAGAGTCTCTGGTGTGCAAAGACCGAAGTCTCCAGTGTGGTCTAGAGTTTCGCCTCAAAACTCCGGAGTGGCTGCAAGATGAAGCCCAAGGTCAGACTGTCTAGGGATCTAGAGCTAGGCCAGATTTTGGCCGGAATCTCTGGTGCACTCTGTCAGACTAGAATCTCCGGACTGAAAAGTCTGGAGTCTCCGGTGTGCACAGGTCCGGAATTCCTGCCAAATCTCTGGAGGGAGCGTCAAGACCAGGCCCAGGACAATCTGATAGGTGGTCCAGAGACGGACCGGAGACTGTCTAGAATCTCCGATGTAGACCGGAGTCTCCGGTGTGGAGACCGGAGTTTCCGGTGTGGAAACTCTCCAATAGGCCAAAAATGGTCTGAAATCTGTGGGGCTATAAATATGGGACTTCATCCTCTACCTCAAGATGCTCGTCCCATAAAAGAAGAACACCACTATTAGAGCCACCAAATCAACAAGATCTCTCCATCCAACCATCCAAAGTCGCTGATCTTTGGGGAATCGAAGGAGAAGGCCTTGATCTACAACTTCACCAAGAGAGATCTTCATTTACCCCTCATTCACTTGAAGGCCCCTTGATCTAGGGTTTCATTGGAAACCTAGGCCTTGATTTTGTTCTTACAAGCTTGTATTTGATTGTTGTGACAACTTGCTTGGATTCGGGAGCCTCCAATTTAGTTGTGGATGTGTGCCTTGAACTTGTTGTAAGGGTGCCGGCTACTACCTTGAAGGTTGCCAATGTAGTGAAAGCGTGAATCGATCCCTTTGGGGTAAGGTTCACTAGAGAACAAGGGAGTCCTCTTGTGGTGTTGGTGGTTTGATACCATCCCCTCTCCAAACGTAGACATACTTCCCCTCAAAAGGAAGGAACTGCGGGAAATAATCCTTGTGTCTCCGTGTGATTCATTTCAGTTACTTCTATCCTTTACCGCACCTTACTTATCTTGCTCTTGTTTAGTTAGTTGAGATAGTGAGACATATAGATAAATTCACCTTAGTTGCATATCTACAGAATTTACCTTTTATGTCAAACCCTAATCTAAAAAGAGTAAAATTTGAAGTAGCACCTATTCACCCCCTCTAGGTGCCCCATATGATCCTTTCAGTGGTGGACTCTCAAACTACTATAGCAACTTAGAGAGGGGGAGGGGATAATGAGTGGTTGTGTTGTCAAGTGGGGTGAAAATTGCTGCTGTATGTGGTAGAATCTAATACGATCAAGCAATCTAATATGATAATACAAAGAAAAGAATCCAATATGTTGATGTATGTGGTAGAATTTCAAAGATGTTGTCTGAGTCGATTATGAGTCGATTACTTTTGACGACCTCGCCTAGAGTAAAATTCAAATAGAATATCCACATATTAGATACTCTTTGTTCTACAATATAATCCTTTTTAGCAAGGTTAGAGCAACTCCAACAGCCGCTACATATCACGCCTGCGTGGTAAAAAATGCTATTATAGCGCGCGCAACATAAATTTTTCAGCGCCTGGCATATTTCGCTATCTGAAGCGCCATATTTGTTGCCCCAACTATAACTCGCTACAACACTCTGGCTCGCGCGTGAAGAGCCAACCGTTGTGCTGAATTTTCCCCACGCCCATGCCCTTGCTTCCCTATTTCTTCTCACCTAGCCTAGCATCGCCGCCGTGCTGATACGTCCCTGCCGGCGCTCTCCCACAGTAGATCCACCACTGCTCACGTGGTGAGGAGCTCGCCGCCGCCACCTCTCTTCTTCCCCATGGCTCGATTCGATGATTCCACGTCGTGTCGTCCATCGCTTGATTTGGCCAGTAGCTACAGCTGTCGTGCTGCCGCGGCGTCGTGCTGAGCTCGGCGGCAGCGATGTCCTCTAGCACCCGAGAAACGACTTGGCACACGCAAGGTGGTCGACAAAATCACCACAAGGTACGTGTCCCGTTGACATGCCATTTGTTTGGTAGATTTTAGTTTTGTTGGTAGATGAAATAAGTTAAATTATTACATGTTTGTAGACAAGCTCATTGTATGATTCATCCGACGGTGATTTTGATATAGACGGGATTTTATATAGATGAAGAAGAGATCGTAGAGATTATATTGGCTTGGCGCACCAAGAAAAAGACGAAGCGTGATGGCTCGGTTTTTGGTAGATAAAAGTTGTGGAGGGAACAGATCGAAGGCCATAATAGATTGCTGTCGGTGTAATTCAACGAAAATCCGAGATGAGCATAAATTTGTTCAAGCACACCGCGGAGGAGGTGATGAAGTATGATCGGATCTTTGAGCAAAGGAGGAATGTCGCCAAAGAACTTGGGCATAGCACCTATCAGAAGGTGACCGCCTCCTTGCGTATGTTGGAATACGGTATTCCGGTGGATCTAATAGATGAGAACTTGGCTATGAGTGAAATTAAAGCTATCAAGTGTGTCAAGCGCTTTGCAGTAGTAATTGTGCAAGTGTTCGGCACCACATACTTGAGAGTCCCTAATGCTGAAGACACATGCCAATTGATTATATGCATTAGAGTCGAAAGAATTGTCCCGTGGCATGGCATGGACAATTCAAAAGCTACAAAAGGATTCCACTATAATCATTGAAGCCACGGTTGATCACAAGACTTGGATTTGGCATGCATTCTTTGGAATGTCCGCTTCGAGAAAGGACATCAACGTTCTTCAACGCTCACCACTTATGATAAGGATTGCATTGTACGAAGGTACACTAGTGGAGTTTCAAGCAAACCACCACACATACCACTATGACTACTATCTTGTCGACCACATTTACCCAAGGTGGCAAATATTTGTGAAGCCGGCTCACAAACAAAAAGGTAAGAAAAAACTCGGTTTTCATAATGCACAAGCGGCGGCTAGGAAAGATGTTGAGAGAACATTCAGGGTTTTGTAAGCCTAATTTGCTATTGTGAGAGGACCGGCTAGATTTGGGATCAAGAGTGCCTTTGATACATCATGAACACATGTCATCATGCATAATATGAGCACAGAGGATGATCGTGGCAAAGATGTAGATCAATCCTCATATGACTTGTTGAGTATTCCATGCAAGTGCTTGCAAAGGGGACAAGAGAGGTGACGCGTTTCATTGCCTTGTACCATTCAATTCTGTCTAGTGAGGTGCATGATGAGCTTCAACATGATCTCGTGGAAGAGTGGTGGAAATGAAATGGACAACAAAACAATTAGTGTCTACTTATTTGTATGTTTGTTGTGTTGTTGGAAAATAATTTGTTGTATTGTTCATGAATAAGTTGTTGTATTTGTTGTATTGTTCTTGTACTATTTGCTAGTGTTGTAATAGTAAACTAGACAATTTATTGTAGATTTTTATTTTGGTCTGTTCAATCTTTTTTATCACATATATGTGTGTTTATTTTTGCACTGGTCGCGCGCGTTGCAATTTGTAGCGTGGCGCTACTTTCCGCTACTTAAGGCGCGTTGCAAATGTGCGCCTTCGGTGAAGTTGCCGCGCGCTATACGTGATTGTAGCGCGGTTGTTGGAGATGCTAATAAACAACTTGTTAAAAATACTTATATCATGGAACAGACGGTACTGGACTTCACGTCGCATACTATTTGCAAGAACGACAAAATAAGTGAGAAAACCGTATCAAAGTTAGTGAGAAAACTGATGGCAATTTGTTTAGCTGATATATGTATTAGCAGCAGCTACTATAGTGCGCGCGAGCTCATCATCAGCTTAAAAAACACTAAGAGCATCTCTAGCAGACCCTTATCTGCCTGAACCAAAAAACGCGTTGATGGGTCGGAAAAAACACGTTTTTTTGCGCCGCACGGCCGGGCGGAACATGCCCCCTATACGCAAACCACAAAAGCGACTGGGGACGGGGCCAACGGGTGGCGGCGACCTTCTGGGCGGGAGGAATGGAGCTAGAGTGGCCTGAATCTATGGCGGCGCGCGGCGACAGTGCTGGCAGTCGGTGGCGGAAGGGAAGGGAACGAGCTGAAATGTCCATCCCGCCAAGGGTTCCTAGCGATATTGGTTGGCTACGGGTCGGAGGCGAAATCTAGGAATATGTGGGTTGGAATGGTGTTTTTTTCGGCCTTATAAAAAAATTATGGGTCGGGGTGTTTTCTGGTGTCGGTTTGACCAGTTTTTTCGACCAAAACACTATAAGAGCACCATGTATCCAATTCTGGAACGGAGCGTGCAGCGCCAACGGTTTACAACGCAGTACGACGAAGATTCATTCCCAACACTTGCCGCAGATTGGTAGGTGTGACATCGGCCGGCCCGGTCGATCGAGGAGAAGCCTAGTCCCATATATATTTGATTATCTCATGGTGTATATGAGTAATTAATTAATTTCAAGTTGACACAGTCAACTGGCACCAATTGCAGGCGTGAGCCAGCGAGCCAAAAAACACCACTTAATTTGACTAAGTTGTACGACCAACTCTCACGCCGATCTCGCGTACGCGCTTATACACACCTAACAATGCGACACCTATATATATGCACTCTACCACATCACGCCATGCAACAAACACATCCACCATCTGCTCGCCTCCAAGCCTTTGAAACACACTCACAAGCCAGAAAGCTTCGGTCTCCACCACACATCTCTCTAGCTAGATGGCAACCAAAGCTCTCCTTGCTATCTCCATGACCGTGGCGATTCTCGGGACGGCCCTCGGTGCTACCTACACCGTTGGCGCGCCGAGAGGGTCGTGGGATCTCCAGACCAACTATGTTCAGTGGACTTCCGACATGAAGTTCCGCACGGGCGACCAGGTGTTGTTCACATACTCCCGCACATCCCACACTGTGGTGGAGGTTAGCAAGACCGACTACGACTCATGCTCTGCTTCTCGCCCCATTGCCTCCTTCCAGACCGGCAACGACATCGTCCAGCTCGCCGCCGCCGGCAGCAGGTACTTCATCTGCGGAGTTCCGGGGCATTGCGATGCTGGCATGAAGGTCCGTATCAACGTTGAGGAAGCAACCCCTAGCGGCGGCAGCACCGGTGCCCCGTCACCGGTGAGCCCTCGTGTATCCGTACCATCTATGGCGCCCATGCCAAACACACCCTCGACTAGTGGCCAGGCGATGCCTCCGTCGAGCTCAGCGGTGCCAGTTGGGGTTGGATCAGTCGGGCAATGCTTGGGAATTGTCTTCGCGGCTGCTTTCATGGTTTTCTACTACTAGAAGCAACGAGTTGTGTATGCTTGGATTCGAAGCATTTGCGTTTTTGTATTGGTTTTATTAAACATATGAGATGTTTGTGATAAATTCATGCAGACGAACATTTGTGACACAAACATCCATAATGCAATTTTCAGTAACCGGACACATGGTGGCTTTTGTCTAAAAGAGCCGACAAATAAATTATGCAGTTGAATTTCAAAGACGTGAGCGAGTTTTGAGTGTGAATTCAGCTTAATTTTGAAAGACGTACACAAGTCAGCCACGAGTGAAATACAAGTACGGACTACTTGCTTTTTTTTAAATAGTACGGACTACTTACAATAGCTGCAGATTAGACACTAAACTGCAACTACTTATTTGCAGGACCAACAAATTGAAATGACAAAACTATAAGTACCAGATTTTTTTTACAATCAATACCATGAGCATATAGTACATGGTAGAGATACATAGGCTATCTCCAGCAATTACAAAATAAAGTCTAAAAATACTAGAAAACACCGGTCTTCAAACTTTTTCTTCTTCCAAGATATCATCTTGAACTCTTCTGAAGGCAGCCAAGAACTGACAGATACCAAACCACAACCTATAAATACCGGCGAGGATTCTCTCATAATTTTAATTTGAGACGCAGTGCCAAGGCTGTGTGCACGCTCACAACCATTAGAGTAATCAATCAACATCGGCAAGTGACATGGGTATACCCTATGGGTACTCGTATTTAGCTTATACGGTCCAGCCCAAGAGGAACCCGTGGGACAACTGAAACCCAACAAGGATTCGGGTGGCCCAAGTCCTGAGGAAGGCGACTCCTTAAAGGACACGGCAATCAATAAATATATTTTTAAAAGGGTGAAACCCTAATCTGTAACCGACTCGGCCTGCTATCCCGAGACCTAGCCTTCCTATATAAAGGCTACGAGGGTCAGCGAGAGAGACATCCGCAACCCTAGCATACACCTCGCCAGATCACATCTGGGCACCCTCTCTAACTTTCGACTCCTCGATAATCTAAGAGCAGACAAGCAGGAGTAGGGTCCCTTTCGAGGGCCTGAACCTGGGTAAACCGCGTGTCCCTGATGTGCTTGTTTGCTAACCGATCGACGCCTCCAGCTTCCTAATCTCTCGAACCTAAGTTCATCAACGATGGGCATTGACGAGTTAACCCCTCGTCAATCGGCGTCGTCTGTGAGAAACGGGAGTGCTGATGTTGCGGCTTCCTTGGCCCCAGCAACTGCGATCTAAACTCCGCTGCAGTGGATAATCGTCTCCTCTTTGGCACCTTTGACTTCAGCGTCCACTCGCCGGCGACTCGCCCGGACTTCGAGTCCGTGGACGATGGAATCGACATGACGATCAGAAGCCTACGCTTCCACGTCGGCCAGGTCGGCACGCTTCACTTCCCCGATCACCCGCAAGCTCCTTCAATTGCCCCTGCATCGTGGTTCCCACCACCGATTGACACCCTGAACGAGCTCAACGCCTCGGATAGCAACAACATTTGCGAGTCCGATCTGTGCAATTTGACATCAGAAGACGGCGCTTACGGCTCTGAGAGCTGCGGGAGCAGTGGTTTTCCCAACCACTTATGTGCGCCGTCATCAACAGCAAAGAGTACCAACACTAGTATTCCAGTCAAAAGTAACCAAACAGCCTGGTCGATGTCGCTGGCGAACAGATAGTACGAACCACCATTGTGGAGGACGTAGCAGCCCGGACAAATATTGCGAGGATAATTCTCGCGGCAACCATGAAAAAACTCCAAAATCAACTTGACAAAGTCAGATTTGAAAGACCGTATCTATAGAACTATAATCTTACAACACTTTCATTGACGCCAGAAAAAAGATCTCATCGTCGAACGAAAGACCGAAGATCACTTATTGTATACGATATCATCTCCATTGGCGTAGAGAGAAAAAAGATGACTATCAAAACTCCAATCTAATCTCTCAAAATACTAATTTTCTAAACTTCACCCATATATCGGGTTCCCCACCCCTCCTAACTCCGGCGAGGCCAGCTAAAAGAGGAAGAACCGATCTATGAAGAAGGCGGAGAAGACGCTGCGGCTGAGAGGTTGAACGGGTTCCTACACATGGACCTTGATCGCTCGGGACTACCGGAACAACGTCGAGTAGAAGAGCGTAAATTTTTGTTTTTTCCTACGATAAGTACCAGATTTAGTGAGAACATCGATGAAAAATTCGGCTGACATGTATCAGCAGGGCATCGCTCCCTCAGTTCGCTAGCAGGGAGAGTAGTACTCCCGCAGCCGCACCCGTGTTCGAGTCCTAGACTTCGCGGTGTGCCTCGTGTTGCTCTTCTATAAAAAATAAGTGCTAGTGCTTGGTTGGTTTTTTTTGAAATTGAGCGTTGGCTCAGTGGCTTGTCTTTGAAGTGCGAGTTCGAGTACTGCGCAAAACGCGGACTCCTTAGGGACGCTAATTGTGCTGAAAAAGCGTGCAGAGGTCTCACATTACGTATAACCAAGGTATAACTAAACATACTTTTAGTATCCACTCTATATAAGATGTTTTAGCTTTGTGAAAAGAGTATATCTAGACTTTTTTATTGTGTAGGTTCACTTCAAATCTACATGGACCTACACACTAAAAGGGACCTAGACACACTTCTTTCACAAAGCTGAAACAACTATATTTTGAAACGGAGGGAGTATCTAACAACGTATAACCAACGGAGAGATCATTTCCCGGTTGGTAACATTTTCAGAACAAGGTGTCACTCTACTGATAACTAGCTCGAGTTTGCTCCCAGCGCGCCTGTGTTCGAGTCCTAGACTCCGCAAGTGCTCAGGTTGTTTCTTCTATCAAATTATGCCACCAAGGGCTAGTCCTGATTGGTCTCATTTTTTGAGAACAGAGTGTCACTCTGTTGGCAAGGAGAGTGAGTGCGCTCCTAGACCGCTTATGTTCGAGTCCTATACTTCGCAGGTGCTTAGGCTGTTTCTTCTATCAAAATATGCCACCAAGGGCTAGTCCTGGCTGGTCTTATCTTTGTGAACAGGGTGTCACTCTGTTGGCAAGGAGAGCGAGTGCACTCCTAGCCCGTCTGTATTTGTGTCCTAGACTCCGTAGGTGCTAAGGTTGTTTCTTCTATCAAAATATGCCATCAAGGGCTAGTCCTGGTTGGTCTCATTTTTTAGAAAAGGGTGTCTGACATAGGTATGTCCAATTGGCACCCGACTACAGCCTATATGGTGCGGCTTAATGAAAGGTTCACGCAACAACCTGTTATGGTCCATGACGACCATGACGGTTTGGCTGAAATGAAGCCTACAAGGACACCAAATCCAAGCGCACAAGACAAGAAAAGGTCAAGACTAGAGTTCGGATCCAACTTGTAACCAACTCGTATTATTATCTGAGACCTAATCTCCCCATATATAAAGTCTAGGTGGGTCCAACGAGGAGGCGAGCTCCAATAGATCTAGAAGTCAATCTCCACTCATACACCGCCAGATCCAATCTGTGCACCCTAGCCATCTCGGTGCCATTGTACCATTCGGTTCCTCCATCAATCAAGAACAGACAAGTGTAATATCCCAGAACTTTAATCAAAGTTATCAAAGTTCTAATCACGCAATTCAGGGTTAACAAAAACTTTTATTAAACAAAAGGGCATATGAATGCATGTTTCTTTGTATTAGTGTAGATTTGATTAAAAATACCATGCTTGATTGTTCTAAATATTGTGAAATGGTTTAAAGGTGAATGCCATATCATGTAGACCATTTACAAACAAAATCTAAAGAAAAAGAAATCAAATAAGATTAAATAAGAAAAATGGTCATTTTGACCATTTTAATCCACTAGGCCACTTTAGGTGTTTCTAGAAGACAATTCCTAACATAAACTTTTCTACTTATTTTCCTCCCTTGCTAGACCAAGTAAAGATGTACCAAGGCCCACTTTACAAACTTACAAAAACATTTAGCCACTCAATTTAAAGTACATTTGAAAATTGAATCAAGTGTATGTGTTAAGATCACACTTTTTCAAAAACACATCAAATGAATTCACCTTGACAATCCCTAGCAAACCTAGTCTCTCAAGCTTAATACAAGACCATTTAAAAAATTGAATCAAAAATTTAAATGTAAATTT
Organism: Avena eriantha; assembly: GCA_910589775.1. Taxonomy (NCBI): domain Eukaryota; kingdom Viridiplantae; phylum Streptophyta; class Magnoliopsida; order Poales; family Poaceae; genus Avena; species Avena eriantha. The sequence goes on along the minus strand of OU342744.1, from coordinate 288,159,585 downwards.
TTTTCGGCCATTTAAACAAACACCTTAGCTATACTAATCAACCCTGGCCTAACTTCACTGTTGGGTACAGTAAGTCTCGACCATTTGGTCTCCACATCACTCTCCTGTCTCCCTAGCATCTAACCAAGCCCCAGATAGCCACCCCTCTTCGCCGCTGCACCAGTGGAGCGCCGCCCAAAATTGGTCACCGCCGGTCGACCACGTCCAAGCCGCAGCAGACCACCCCGCGCCTATCTAGGATGCCTAGGAGGACCGCTGCAGTCTACCGCCTCTCCCTGTCCACCCTCAACCAAAGCCAGGCCCTAGACCACCGCAGCGAAGCCGCGCCCAGAGCGGTTGCGCCATGCCGAGCACGCGCCAGAGTGTCGCGCCTCGACCTCACCCCGCGTGCACTACTCCGCCATGACTCCAGCAGCTGCCTAGACATCCCCATTCGCTGCCGCTTGACCCGCAGCCACCGTGTGCCGCATCGAGCACCGCCTCTGCCGCGCAGAGCACCAACCGCTCCAGACCAAATGAGACCGCCCCATGCCCCGCCTTTAAGCCAAAGATGACCACCAGGAGACCGGGCACCGTCCCCTACCTCCAGCCGCGCTGCTAGATGCCTGTAGCGTCGCCACCGACGAGTCGCGCCCACGCCGCTCGGTCCCTTCATCAAGCTATAAAAGAGGCCCTCTCCACCCCATTTTTGCACACCATCTCACTCCCCTCTCACCACTGATCCTCCCACCCTATCCCCAGAGCAAGGTGAGCCTCTGTTCGCCGGAATTTCGCCGGAGTTTGCCGCTGCAGAGGAGAAGAGGCGCTGTTGATTGGAGCTACCCAGGAGCCACCGCGACCACGCCTCGAACCGTCGTCGTCTACCAGCCCGAACGCCCCCACCACCGACCGTAGCTGGAGCCCAGGTGAGCCCCCGTAGACCCCCACCGTGCCGCTAGGGTTCGTTCTTGCCGGAGACCTGTTCATCAAGGACGACGAACCACAACCGTTAGATTGTAGTCTAATCACACGACTGAAATTGAAACGTACCGCTTCGCATGAGATGTGTCGTTGACGCGTAGGACCCCCTACCAGTAGCCCGCTGCGCCCGCGCAGTGCAGCTGGGCCGGCCCATTTCCTTTCCCACGCTAGCCCACCGATTCAAATTAGTATTTTTCCAATTTAGTTGAAACTAGATTATGTCCACTTATTAAAAAATCAATTTAGAGAGTTTCACTTAACCAAATGACATGATTCAAATTTTTTTTAAAATATAATTAAAATATCTATCCAAGCCCGTTGGATTCAAATCATTTCGAGTTAGATATAATCTATAGCAAAAATAACAAGAAAGATACTTTTCTACATTCAAACATTTTTCAAAAATCAACCATAATAGCTTTTGAGTTAATTTCAACTCTTAAAAATCACATTTGATGATACCTATCTGAATATGTAAAAATATGTAGGTTTGCATGCAGTGACATTGGACTAGTACCAAAAGAATGCTATTAGGACATTTCTAGTCACTTTAAATCATTTAAATAATAATCTTAAACTTTACAAAATATGATCAACCCTTTTAAATCACATTTCTATGTATTAGAATATGTGGTGATGACATGTGTCCACATGATCCCATATTTTAATTGGAGAATATTAAATCTTAATCAATTTCAATGAGTAGAAATTACTTTTCTCAAATAAAATAAATGAAACTAGTGCTTTAATGCATGTGATGATTGTGATGATACTAGATCATCAAGTGTGTGCCTTAGTGTGCTAAATAGACTAGTTAAGTATTTGTTTGGTGATTGTGTACCCCGTATTTATTTACAGACGATAGTACCGACCAAGTCTACGAGGAGGATGAGTTCTACCCCGAAGAAGACGAGGAGAATTTTAATCACTACACTAATCAAGGCAATCTTTTATGAGCAAGCTATTATGATCAAGATATTATGAGCAAGCTATTATTTGCAAGCCATCATTACTAAGAAAGCTAGATCCTTGCAAGCTAACACTTGCAAGTATTAACCTAAGCAAGATACCTTACACATGCTTTGGTGATACATTTTGATTTATACCCATCCCAAGTTTTACTTGCAAGCTTTACTTTTTTGCTTTACCAAAGTTTCTTTACTTTTAGTAATGCTTTGTGAGATTTTGGAAAGATAGCATAAAGAGTATAAAGAGTATAAAACTAGGCCTATACTAGATGTCATTCTGTGGCATGAGATTGAGATTAGCATCCCTCATTAGTGAACACTCTTAACTTAGTTGCTAGTGCTAAGCATAAAACTTGATCACTTTAGATGGGAATACTTGGTGAAAATGCTTATGAAAACCTTGGAATGATGAGTCATTCTATTGAGATGTTTTGACATGTGTTGAGAAACACAAATGGTTTATGATGATGAAATTGTTGAGGCATGAGCCTTAGCCCTTTATAAAAACCGATGGTTGGGTTCGAATGCGATACCATTCCAATTTTACCGTACAACCACAATACCTGAATTGGGTAAGGCTTAGCCGGAAGTTTATATGCATTAGTATTGGGTTCCCTCGCTGTAGAGGTTTGAGCTAAGGCTACCTCTTGATGATGTCCACCTATGTAGTGCCCAGGATGGCAGATGGCCATGACTGGGAGGCCAAGCTCATAGAAGAGGTGCTTATACTAGAGTGTGTAAAGGAAAGGTTATGATTGATTATCCGCATACTAAGTATGATGATTTAGGGTTATCCCTGACGGATGTATCAAATTTTGTGGTGAAAGTGTACCACCTCTGCAGAGTGTCAAACTATTCGAATAGCCGCGTCCGCGGTCATGGACAGTTGGAGTGGCCATACTGTTCCGTCATCAGATGTTTTCAAAATGATTTGTAATAAATTATGACTTGACTTGACCACAACAGGGCTGTGACTATGAAAACTCAGTTCCCACTTAGGTGATTTTAGAACATTTAAGTTAACTTTCTTTGTTTCTGAACTCAGCTTAGGTTAAATTTAGCTTTTGCAAATAAACTTAGAGCTTAGCATTCCTACTAGAACTACCTTACTTGTTAGTGATAGTTTGCGAGTACTTAAAGAGTACTCATGGCTTTGTCCCTAGCTATTCCCATGGCCAGACTATGAGGAGGAATATCTGGAAGAAGGACAACAGGACGACTACGACAACTAGGATCATCTCCCATGATCAGCATTGCCTGTGACACTGAAGATAGAGCCCACCGCTACGCTTACTATTCCACTGCTTGTTTGTATTAAGACTAGATCATGAGATCCTTTATTTGTGTAAGAACTTATTATGGTTTGTAATGGATGATGTACTGTGATATACAATCTGTTATGTCTCGCAAAAATGGTAATCCTGGGATTGCGATGTATGGCATAACAGGCATCTGGGATTAAAAATCCGGGTGTTGACAAGTTGGTATCAGAGCCATCCTGACCATAGGAGACCCTAGTTATAATGGACATCCGAACAAAAACTTAGTTTCAAAAACAAATGAAGTGAGTATTTATGAAAACATATTCCCACTCTTATCCTTAATTCTTTCAAAAAAATCATGTTCCTCAAAAATTCATACATTAATACATAAAATTTGACATACTTGATCACCTCACTAACTTACTCATCCTAAATTCTTATAGATGGAAGTTCAGTATTGCAAGTTCTACCAGTTGGGCAACGGAGGCCAACTGATCTTTGAGAGGGATCTTGATGCAATGTCATAGTATCTTGAGCGTCCGCATCCGGAATTCTTCGGAGCTCAACTCAAGGATTTTCCAGGAGGAGATCTACAATGGCTGATAGTTGCGGATCTTCGAGGCAAGATGGAAGCACCCCTTTCCAAGAAGATTCAATCACCGTGAGAGAGAACAATTGGCTAGATGGATTAGCTAGGGCTATGCATGAAGCTCTTGCCCGTCTATGTGGGCAAGACATCAACTTGATCCAGGGAACTCACTTTGCTCCTATGCAAGGCGTGATTCTATGGGAATGCCATTGGAGATGCCAAGTCACCCGGAGATGAAGCGCCAAGTGGAGAATCTTGACTTCCTGTTGTATGATAGACAGAAGGAATTGGACAATGCTCGAGCCTACGCCAACCACAACCTTGCCATTGCTGCCAAGAAGGACCAGACTCTCGCCATGCTCGTCAAGGATCGCTAATCACTTCATTGTCAATGCGAGAAGAAGGATCACACCATCGCTCGTCTTCGCAAGAAGGTGGCCGACCTTGAGAAGACCATCTAGGAACAAGAAGCTCAGCTTGCAGCAAAGAAAGAAGAAGAAGAAGAAGAAGAAGAAGAAGAAGAAGAAGGTGAAGACATCCAGGGAGATATTCACTCATACCTCAGCGATGACAATGACTACCTGGAGGATGATGCCATGGATTTCTACACCGATGATGATGACTCTGACTTCATTGATGATGAGTATATGCACTTGATCACTACCGTAGGAATGAGTTGTATCGGTCCCACTGTATCTTAGCTCACAAAATGATTCTTAAAACCATCTGTTTCCTTTCATGTTGTGGTGTGTGTGTGTTTGTATTGTGTGCTTGAATGAATGAATGAATGAATGAATGAGAAGGAGTTAGTTTGCAAAACCTGAGTCAAACTCAAAGTCTAAAGCTTTTGAAAACAAAACCATGAACCTTAGAACTTTCCCTCTTACCCCTTTATCTATCTCAATCTTCAGATGACTCGTGGAAACCATGGAGGAAGCACCTCATCGCAGAACCCGATGCTGCAGATTCTGCAGATGCTAGTTTCCGACCGTGAAGCTAGTAGAGCAGAGCTCCAAGCCAATCTAGCCACCCTGGAACAGATAACTCAGATGGCCCATAATAATCAAGGCCATGGAAATCAGGATCATCATGGATCCAAGCTTAAAAACTTTCAGAATACCAATCCCCCTATCTTTAACAAATCTGAGGATCCCTTAGATGCTGATGACTGGCTGCAAAGCATGGAGAATAGCCTAGAGGTTGCAGAAGTTGACGCCAACGAGAAGGTACTATTTTCCACCCACTATCTGGCAGGAGATGCAAGAGCCTAGTGGAATAGCACCCATACTATGAACCACGGTCAAGTGATGACGTGTGAAGCTTTCAAGATCAAGTTTAGCTGCACCCATGTGCCGCAAGGTTTAGTCACCAGAATGAGAGATGAGTTCAGAGAACTGAAGCAAGGCAGGATGACGGTAGTGGAATACCATGACAAATTTCTATCTCTCGCTAGGTATGCACCTGATGAGATCAACACTGAAGCCAAGAAGAAGGAAAGATTCCTGAACGGACTGCAGAAAAAAAGATGAGATGTAGACTGTTCTAGTCAACATCCGTTTTGAAGATCTCGAAGAGTTAGCCGACTCTTCCATTCAGATGGAAGGGAAGATCAACCAAGACAATGATAACCGCAAGCGCAGAATGATGCACCAGAGTGGATCCCACAATACCTAGAAGTATTGCCCCAACCCGTCTGCATGATATGACCCAAGAAACAATCGACCCCCAATGTCTCGTCCAAGCTACCCCAATCGTAACGGAGGAAATTTGAAGTCTATAGGAAACCACAACAACAACCCCAGCAACTCCAACAACTTCAACCGTGCACCGCCCAAGTCCAACAACAACAATACTGCCCCAAGCACTGGAAACAATGCCGTGCCTGTTGCAGCCAAAGACAAGTCCCATATTACTTGTTTTGAGTGTGGAGTGAAGGGTCACTACTCCAACGAGTCTCCCAAGAAGCTTGCAGCCACCACCAATGTGAATGCCCCAGCTCAGCAGCAACACCGTGTTCAGCCTGGAAGAAGATTTGCCCCAGGGAATTCGCTCAACCGCAATGGCCGTCTGTTCCACATGAATGCTGAAGAATCCCAGGAAGCGCCAGATGTCGTGCTAGGTATGTTTTCTGTTAACTCAGTATTAGCAAGAGTGTTGTTTGATTCTGGAGCATCGCACTCGTTTGTTACAGAAGAATTTGCATGCACTAGTAAGATTCAACCAACAAACTAAAGCATGTTATGATAGTTCAAATACCTGGTTCAACCACCAAAGCTAGAAAAAATTGGAAGGCCGTACCTATCAGAATCCATGGGATAGATTTTTATGCCAATCTAATAGTACTTGGAACCAAAGGTTTGGAAGTAGTACTAGGAATGGATTGGATGTCGAAACATAAAGGATTGATCGACTGTGCCAAGAAAGCCATAACCATGACCAGTAGCTCTGGAGTATCAGTAGAGCATGTATCTAAAACCTTGCCCCACCATTTCAAATGCAACAAGAGTCTAGCCCAACCAACCATAGACCAAGTTAGAGTAGTCTGTGAATACCCCGATGTATTCCCATATGAATTACCCGGTATGACCCTGGATCGGGATATCTAGTTCATTATTGAACTAATTCCTAGAACTAGACCCATAGCTCAGAGACCTTATAGCATGATCCCATCCGAGTTAGTGGAGCTGAAGAAGCAACTTGATGCTATGTTGGTGAAAGGTTTGATTCAACCAAGCGCATCGCCATGGAGATCACCTGTTTTGTTTGTTGACAAGAAAGATGGAGGTAACCGTTTGTGCACAGATTACCAGAAGCTGAATGATGTCACCATCAAGAACAAGTACCCACTGCCTAAGATAGAGGATATGTTTGATCAGTTGACTGGTGCCAGAGTGTTTTCTAAGATTGATCTTAGAACTGGTTATCATCAACTCAAGATTCGTGCAACGGCTATTCCAAAGACCACCTTTACCACCAGATATGGATTGTATGAGTATACGGTCATGTCTTTTGGATTAACCAATGCCCCCGCTTATTTCATGAATCTCATGAATAAGATCTTTATGAATTTTCTGGATAAGTTTGTCATTGTTTTTATCGACGATATTCTTATCTATTCCAAGTCATAAGAAGATCATGAGCAACATCTGAGAACCATCCTTGAAACCCTTAGAGAGCATTAGTTGTATGCCAAGTTTAGCAAATGTGAATTCCGGTTGAAGGAAGTAGGGTTCCTCGGACATATTGTGTCAGCAGGAGGAGTCGCTGTTGATCCCACCAAGATCAAAGATGTTGAAGAATGGAAAGCCCCAACCACTCAAACCGAAGTCCGTGCATTTCTCGGATTGGCAGGATACTACCGCAAGTTCATTGAAGGATTTTCGAGCATCGCAAGACCGATGACCCAATTGTTGAAGAAAGATAAGAAGTTTGAATGGACGGACAAATGTGAAGCAAGTTTTCAAGAGCTCAAGAAGAGATTAATCTCAGCCCCAATTTTGATTATGCCAGATATCAAGAAGACATTTGATGTGTATTGTGATGCATCCAAGATTGGTCTCGGATGTGTGTTGATGCAAGAAGGCAAAGTCATAGCATACCTGTCCCGACAACTGAAGCAGCATGAGCAAAACTACCCCACCCATGATCTTGAACTAGCAGTCGTAGTTTTAGCCTTGAAGACATGGCGTCATTACATTATGGGTAACCGCTGTGAGATTTACTCGGATCACAAGAGTTTGAAGTATATTTTTCACTCAGAATGAGCTAAATATGAGGCAAAGGAGATGGATAGAGTTAATCAAGGATTATGACCTTGACATTCACTATCACCTCGGCAAAGCCAATGTGGTAGCGGATGCTCTTAGAATATTGCCTTGTAGATTAAACACCATGATCAAAGAAGCCCAGCCAAGTTTGCATGAAGAGTTGGAGCAGTTTAGAACAGAGCTAGTGAGCAAAGGATTTTTAGCTAGCATTGAACTTCAACCCACTTTGATCAGTCAGATCAAGGAAGCCCAGAAGGGAAATGCAAGTATCGATGGAATCAAACGTCATATTGGTATAGGAAAGGTACCTAGATTCACCGAAGATGATGAAAGAGTTTTGTGGTACAAAGGACGTATCTGTGTGCCAGCAGATTCAGAGCTGAAGGAAGTTATCATGCAAAAAGCTCATGATACTCTTTATTCTATCCACCTCGGAGGAACGAAGATGTATCAGGATTTGAAGGAGCAATTTTGGTGGCACGAGATGAAGAGAGAAATCAGAAGCTACATAGCCAAGTATGATATCTGTCAGAGAGTCAAAGCGGAACATCAGAGACCCGCATGACTGTTGCAACCATTGCAGATTCCGGAATAGAAATGGGATTCCGTTGGAATGGACTTTATCACCAGTTTACCTACTTCTAGTAGGGGAAATGACTCTATTTGGGTCATAGTTGATAGACTGTCCAAGGTAGCCCATTTTATACCTGTCAAGACAACCTACCAGAGTTCGAAGCTAGCGGAGCTGTATATTGCCAGAATTGTCAGTTTGCATGGAACCCCCAAAACTATCGTATCGGATCGAGGAACCCAATTTACCTCGAGATTTTGGCAGAAAGTCCAGGAAGGATTAGGGACCAAGTTGAATTTCAGCAGCTTATCACCCGCAGACAGACGGATAGACTGAAAGAGTTAACCAAATCTTAGAAGATATGTTGAGAGTGTGTGTGCTAGAGTATGGATCAAAATGGGAACATTGTCTACCTTTCGCAGAATTTTCATACAACAACAGTTATCAAGCTAGTTTGCAAATTGCCCCATTTGAATTTCTGTATGGAAGAAATTGTCGTACCCCTTTGAATTGGTCATAAGTAGGATAGAGTCAGATTTTCGGACCCGACATCCTACGAGAAACCGAAGAGAAGGTTCACAAAGTCCGAGAGCACCTCAAGATAGCCCAATCTAGATAGAAGAGTTATGCCGACAAGAGACGTAGAGACCTAACTTTCAATGTCGGAGATTTTGTGTATCTCAAAGTGTCGCCGTTGAAGGGAATGCAGTGTTTTCAGCTGAAAGGAAAGTTAGCCCCCAGATATATTGTACCCTTCAAGATTCTGAATCGGCGAGGAGAAGTATCGTATCAACTGGAACTGTCAGAGGAGATGTCAGCGATCCATAATGTGTTCCATATCTCGTTACTTCGCAAATGCCTAGAAGTGCCGGAGAAGACCGAAGTTTTCAAAAACATCGATCACCGATCCATTGATATCAACAAGGATCTGACGTATCATGAAGTGCCCTTTCGTATCTTGGAAGAAGCTTTCAGAACCACAAGGACCCGGAGTATCAAATTTCTCAAGATCTAATGGAGCAATCATACCAAAGAAGAAGCTACCTGGGAGCGAGAAGATTACATTAGGACTGAGTTTCCAGATCTCTTTAGTTGCTAGTTTTTCTTAAATCTCAGGATGAGATTTTGTTTAAGGAGGGAAGGTTTGTAACATCCCAAAACTTTAATCAAGATTATCAAAGTTCTATTCACCCAATTTAGAGTTAACAAAAACTTTTATTAAAGAAAGGGCATATGAATGCATGTTTGTTTGCATTAGTGTAGATTTGATTAAAAATGCCATGCTTGATTGTTCTAAATGTTGTGAAATGGTTTAAAGGTGAATGCCACATCATCTAGACCATTTACAAACAAAATCCAAAGAAAAATAAATCAAATAAGATTAAATAAGACAAATGGTCATTTTGACCATTTTAATCCACTAGGCCACTTTACGTGTTCCTAGAAACAGTTCCTAACAAAAACTTTTCTACTTGTTTTTCCCCTTGCTAGACCAAGTAAAGATGTACCAAGGCCCACTTTACAAACTTACAAAAACATTTAGCCACTCAATTTAAAGTACATTTGAAAATTGAATCAAGTGTATGTGTTAAGATCACACTTTTTCAAAAACACATCAAATGAATTCACCTTGACAATCCCAGCAAACCTAGTCTCTCAAGCTTAATACAAGACAACTCAAAATTTTGAATCAAAAATTCAAATGTAAATTTCTTTCGGCCATTTAAACAAACATCTTAGCTACACTAATTAACCCCTGGCCTAACTTCACTGTTGGGTACAGTAAGTCTCGACCATTTGGTCTCCACATCACTCCCCTGTCTCCCTAGCATCTAACCAAGCCCCAAATAGCCACCCCTCTACGCCGCTGCACTAGTGGAGCGCCGCCCAAAATTGGTCACCATCGGTCGACCACGTCCAAGCCGCAACAGACCACCCCGCGCTTATCCAAGATGCCTAGGAGGACCGCTGCAGAGCCAGGCCCTGGACCACCGCAGCGAAGCCGCACCCAGAGCGTATGCGCCATGCCAAGCACGCGCCAGATCGCCGCACCCGACCAGCTTGCATGCGCCGTTCCTCGACCTCACCCCGCGCGCACTGCTCCGCCATGACTCCAGCAGCCGCCTAGACATCCCGATTCGTCGTCGCTTGACCCGCAACCACCGTGCGCCGCATCGAACACCGCCTCTGCCGTGCAGAGCACCAACCACTCCAGACCAAGTGAGACCGCCCCATGCCTCGCCTTTAAGCCAGAGATGACCACCAGGAGACCGCGCACCATCCCCTACCTCCAGCCGCGCCGCTAGATGTCTGTAGCGTCGCCACCGACGAGCCGCGCCCACGCCGCTCAATCCCTTTGTCAAGCTATAAAAGAAGGCCCTCTCCACCCCATTGCTGCACACCATCTAACTCCCCTCTCACCACTGATGCTCCCACCCTATCCCCGGAGCAAGGCGAGCCTCTGTCCGCTGGAATTTCGTCGGAGTTTGCCGCTGCAGAGGAGAAGAGGCCCAAGAGCCGCCACGACCATGCCTCGAATGCCGTTTTCTACCAGCCCGAATGCCCCCACCGCCGACCGTAGCTGGAGCCCAGGTGAGCCCCAGTAGACCCCCACCGTGTCGCTAGGGTTCGTCCTCACCGGAGACCTGTTCACCGGGGACGATGAACGACATCGTTAGATCGTAGTCCAATCGCACGGCTAAAATTGAAACGTACCGCTTTGCGTGAGATGTACCGCTGATGCGTAGGACCCCCCTGTCAGTAGCCCGTTGCGCCCGCGCAGTGCAGTTGGGCCGGCCCATTTCCTTTCCCACGCTAGCCCACTGATTCAAATTAGTATTTTTCCAATTTAGTTGAAACTAGATTCTATCCACTTATTAAAAAATCAATTCAGAAAGTTTCACTTAACCAAATGACATGATTCAAATTTTGTTAGAAAGATAATTAAAATATCTATCCAAGACCGTTGCATTTAAATAATTTGGGGTTAGAGATAATCTATAGCAAAAATAACAAGATAGAGACTTTTCTACATTCAAACATTTTTCAAAAATCAACCATAATAGCTTTTGAGTTGATTCCAACTCTCAAAAATCACATTTGATGATACCTATCTAAATATGTAAAAATATTTAGGTTTGCATGCAGTGAAATTGGACTATTACCAAAAGAATGCTATTAGGGCATTTCTAGTCACTTTAAATCATTTAAATAATAATCTTAAACTTTATAAAGTGTGATAAACCCTTTTAAATCACATTTTCATGTATTAGAATATGTGGTGATGACATGTGTCCACTTGATCCCATATTTTAATTGGAGAATATTAAATCTTAATCAATTTCAATGAGTAGAAATTACTTTTCTCAAATAAAATAAATGAAAGTAGTGCTTTAATGCATGTGATGATTTGATGATACTAGATCATCAAGTGTGTGCCTTAGTATGCTAAATAGACTAGTTAAGTATTTGTTTGGTGATTGTGTACCCCATATTTATTTATAGACGATAGTACCGACCAAGTCTACGAGGAGGAGGAGTTCTACCCCGAAGAAGACGAGGAGAATTTCAATCACTGCACCAATCAAGGCAAGCTTTTATGAGCAAGCTATTATGAGTAAGCTATTATTTGCAAGCCATCATTACTAAGCAAGCTAGACCCTTGAAAGCTAACACTTGCAAGTATTAACCTAATCAAGATGCCTTAGGCATGCTTTGGTGATACATTTTGATTTATACCCATCCCAAGTTTTAGTTGCAAGCTTTACTTTTTTATTTACCAATGTTTTTTACTTTTTGTAATGATTTGTGAGATTTTGGAAAGATAATATAGATAGAATAAAGAGTATAAAACTAGGCCTATACTAGATGTCATTCTATGGCATGAGATTCAGATTAACATCCCTCATTAGTGAACACTCTTAACTTAGTGGATAGTGCTAAGCATAAAACTTGATCACTTTAGATGGGAATACTTGGTGAAAATGCTTATGAAAACCTTGGAATGATGAGTCATTCTATTGAGATGTTTTGACATGTGTTGAGAAACACAAATGGTTGATGATGATGAAATTGTTGAGGCATGAGCCTTAGCCCTTTATAAAAACTGATGGTTGGGTTCGGATGCGATACCATTCCAATTTTACCGTACAACCACAATACATGAATTGGGTAATGCTTAGCTGGAAGTTTATATGCATTAGTATGGGTTCCCTCGCGGAAGAGGTTTGAGTTGAGGCTACCTCTTGATGATGTCCACCTATGTAGTGCCCAGGATGGCAAATGGCCATGACTAGGAGGCCAAGCTCATAGGAGAGGTGCTTATACTAGAGTGTGTAAAGGAAAGGTTATGATTGATTATCCGCATACTAAGTATGATGATTCAGGGTTATCCCTGACGGATGTATCGAATTTTGTGGTGAAAGTGTACCACCTCTACAGAGTGTCAAACTATTCGAATAGCCGCGTCTGCGGTCATGGACAGTTGGAGTGGCCATACTATTTCGTCGTCAGATGTTTTCAAAATGATTTGTGAAATAAATTATGACTTGACTTGACCACAACAGGGTTGTGACTATGAAAACTAAGTTCCCACTTAGGTGATTTTAGAACATTTAAGTTAACTTTCTTTGTTTCTGAACTCAGCTTAGGTTAAATTTAGCTTGTGCAAATAAACTTAGAGCTTAGCATTCCTACTAGAACTACCTTACTTGTTAATGATAGTTTGCGAGTACTTAAAGAGTACTCATGGCTTTGTCCCTGGATATTCCCGTGGATAGACTATGAGGAGGACTATACGGAAGAAGGACAGCAGGTCAGCTATGACAACTAGGATCATCTCCCATCGTCAGCATTGCATGTGACAGTAAAGATGGAGCCTACCGCTATGCTTACTATTCCGCTGCTTGTTTGTATTAAGACTGGATCATGAGATCCTTTATTTGTGTAAGACCTTATTATGGTTTGTAATGGATGATTTACTGTGATATCCAATATGTTATTTCTCGCAAATATGGTAATCCTGGGATTCCGATGTATGGCATAATAGGCATCTGGGATTAAAAATCCGGGTGTTGAGAACAAGTATGAGTAGGGTTTTCCCTCTAGGAGACTGAACCTGGGTAAACCTCGTGTCCCCGTGTTGTTTGTCTGTTAGCCGACGAAGTCCAGCACGCCGCTTTTCCTCAAAACTAGGTCCATAAACTATGTGCATTGACGTGTGAACCCCACATCAGTGTCACTCTGTTGGCAAGGAGAGCGACTGTGCTCCCAGCCCGCATGTGTTCGAGTATTAGACTCCGCAGGTGCTCAGACTGTTTCTTCTATCAATATATGCCACCAAGAGCTAGCCCTGATTCGTCTCATTTTTTGAGAATCGGACGTTGCTTGGTTGGCTAGCAAGGAGAGTGCTCCCGCAGCCCACTCGGGTTTGAGTCCTAGACTCTGCTTTGTGCCTAAGGTTGTTCTTCTATAAAAACCACCGAGTGCTAGTGCTTGGTTGGTCTCATTTTGAGAACCGGGTGTCGCTCTGTTGGCTAGCATGGAGAGTGCTCCTGTAGCCCATCCATGTTCGAGTCCTGGACTCCGCGGTGTGCCTGGTGTTTCTCTCCTATAAAAAATACCACCCAGTGCTAGTGCTTGGTTGCTCTGGTTTTACCACCTCCACCTAGCCCATCTGGCCACCGACGCGGTTCGTATTGGGCCTCGACTCAGGCGATCACCAGTTCTTTTCCTTTGAGAACAGGGTGTCACTCTTTTGGCAAGGACAGCGAGTGTGCTCCCAGCCTGCCTATGTTTTGAGTCCTAGACTCCGCAGGTGCTCATGTTGTTTCTTCCATCAACATATGCCACCAAGGGCTAGTCCTGGTTGGTCCCATTTTTTTATCAGTAGGGCAGCACCAGCTACTACAGTCCGCACAAAGTCATCATCAAATTCAAAGAAGAGTGAAAAGGCACTATAACAGCTATAATCAAAACATTCACAGAGTCATGGAGCACCATAAATGGAGTTCAAAGCATATCACCTTTTCAACATCACCTATAACGGAACCCCCCCAAATCTATGACATGATCAGAATATTGCACTGCATCCATTACATCACATATGTACTGGCACCATGAACATCCATGACCAGCTAGCTCCCTAAGTCCTTTTGTAGCAAGGCGAGTTAAAACAGGAGTACAATCATGACTATTTAAAACACTTTCTTTTCACCACACACACACCTGCCCGCCGCCCTACTTGGTATACTGTGACATCCACTTGAACCCATCTTCGCAACCCATCTTGCGGACGATGCTACACATGAAGACCTCGAGGGGGCGGACGTTCGAATCGCTCAGGCTCACCTTGCCCTTGCCGGTCGTGAAGTTGCTCAGCCCCATGTGGTAGCGGAGCTCTTCCTCCGAGGTAGCGTAGGGGATGTCAATATTGTTCCCTAGGATCAGGAAGGGGACGGTTTCCAGAGAATCGTCTGATAGGAGGGCATCAAGCTCCTTCTTGGATTCAGCGAACCTCTCTTTGTCGTATGCATCAACAAGGTACACCACTGCATCAACCTGACCAGAGGGACAATCAGAAAATGACATCAAAGAGATGAAATAAATACTTGTTGCTGCACTAGTACTCAGACCACAAAAGTAGATTACTAAATCAGAACAAGATCATCAGAGAAATAACAGACATGGACATGCATGAAGATAACAGGAGCATATGTATAATGCACCAAATTCGATGCGTAAGTAGTTAAGCCTTTTTTGCTGCAATGGGATATTCAAGAAATTGGTGATATGGTATGAATATATATTGTTCATAGCACCCCTAATTGTATGATATTCTTTAGTGTCTTGTCCAATCAGGTTGATAGTTGAGGTGATCTGATATGTATGCATCAATTTTTATCACCAAAATCATCCTATTGCAACACCCAAAATGAATTTAAAAGTTCCTAATTATTATCGCATAGTACACCCCTTCAAGCAACAAGCCAAAATGATTACCTTGTACTCCCTCCGGTTTAAAATATAAGATGTTTTAGATTTGTGAAAGGGGTGTATCTAGACACTTTTAGTGTGTAGGTTCATCTAGGTTGGATGAACCTACACACTAAAAATGTCTAGATACACTCATTTCATAAAGCTAAAACATCTTATATTTTAAAACAGAAGGTGATGATGGGGAAACACATGAAGCTCAAATCACAACCTTTCCTTTGCCCACACATTCTTCGATTTCCTCTACATGGTTAGGAACACAAGTACTAGATGAAATAGAAGCACATTTATCATGGAAACAAGGCAAAGCAAGCATATCATCATGATATATATTCAATCCATTTATACATGATATGCAAGGACAATGAACACTAGGATGTAAGTCATATATAGTCATACAAGTGTTCATGTCCAAAGTACAACATTGCAATAACATAGAGATGAAGGATCATCAATGGAAAACTCACTATGCACATTGCAAGTTGTATCACCACTCACCATATCATTACCTTGTGAAAAATCACATGTAGGTGAAGTGGAAGAAGATAAGAACTCATCACGACCAGAGGTGGAGGGAACACAATCATCCTCATCAATCTTGGACACATCGTATTTTGCTTGAAGCTTGGTCCAAATATCATGAGAATTCCGAAAAGGCATGATTGTGGAAAGAACTACAAAGCTCACAACATTAACAAGCACATTAGATGCTTGAGCTTTGAGATAAGAGTTTGTCTCCTCATCCAAAGATAGATTTTGGGGTCGGAGGAGACAAACCCATATCAATAATTCGCTCAATATTTGGGTCAATGACTCGGAAATGACTAAGCATGCGAATTCACCAAACATCATAATTTGTGCCATCAAATGTAAATGTGTGAGAGTGCACTAAACCGCTAGCAGACATCTTTACTCTCGAGGTGGTGAAGCCTAAGAAGCAAGAGACCTCGCTCTGATACCAATTGAAAGGGAAACATACATTGCCTAGAGGGGTGAATAGGGGTTTTATTACGGTTTAGGCTCTAATAAATGAGGAATAAAACTTAATGTTTAATTTATTAAGCCAAAACCTATATCAACTAGGTTCAACTAAGTGCACCAACAACCTATGCTAAGAAAGACAAGCAACAAGGTGATAGCAAGATATAATACTTCTAGCATGATGGCTATAACAATGTAAATTGCATAAGTAAAGGGCTCGGTTGAGAGATAACCGATGGACGCGGAGACGATGATTTGTTTCCTGAAGTTCACTTCCAAAGAAGCTACGTCTCCATTGGAGAGGTGTGGGGGCACAATGTACTTCGAACGCCACAAATGGCTCACGTCGAGGTGTGGTGACTCGATGCTCACCAAACGCCACACAAGGTTTCACCCAAGATGCGAAGGCACGCAACTCAACGACGCCACAAAAGGCTCACCCTATTCTCCCGTGAGCTCGCCACAAAGGTCTACTCACATTCCACTATGATACACTTGAGGGCGGTCACCGAATCCGTACAAGGCTTGGGGCAAACTCCACAACTCAATTGAAGGGCTCCCAAGAAATACCACAAAGGCTCCACAATGCCACAAAAGGCCAACAAGATTGGAGAATCTCCACAACTCAATTAGAGCCCCCAAGAAGACACCACAACTCCACACAACCTTCTACGGTTCCAAGAACCCAATAGAAACAAGCTCAAGATCTTGAACTCGCCGAATCTCTGAGGAGAACTCAAACCTATGCACCAATAGAGGAAGAACACAAGAGGAGAACACAAAACTCTCCAAGATCTAGATTCTAAGGATTCCTTCACAAAGAATGGATTTGGTTTGGTGGAGGTTGTAGATATAGATCTCCTCTCTCAAATCCCTCAAAGAGATGAAAGAATCATGGGAGGGAGAAGGGAAGAGAGCAAGTTTTGAAGGTCAACAATGGAGGAGAGAGACTGGAAGAGCTAGCAAAAATAACCTCAAAAGTTGGGGAAACATTGGGGGAAGAGGGAGGCCTTAAATAGGGCAAGATAAATCTGCTCATTTGGGTCATTTTCGCGCACCACCAGAACTACCGGTGCCCCACCGGTACTACCGGTAAATAGAAACACAAGTTACTAAACAAAAACAAGTTTTACCGGAACTTGGGCCGGTACTACCTGTTGGGGGGATACCCCAGGTAGGGTCCCGCCAGGCTATAAAGGCCGAGTTAGCCGAGGTATGGCAAGGTCAAAGCAAAAGCTGGCCGGGTTACCTCAAGGAAGGCCAACTTACGGAGTAACCCGGACCGAAGGATGACCACCTGACTGTGTCCTGGCCGACGTATGTCGTATGCCGGCAAGCTATTTGTAACTTGTATGCAGGTACCTACGGGGCCGAGTTATACCAAGCTTGCAAGAGAAGGAAGGTATCTCGTTGGTCAAAAGGTGGTCTCTGTGCGCTGGAGCGTGAGCGGAGCGGACAGAGGGAGGGACAGTGGGACATGGCCGACAAAGGTGACGTAGCCTATGGCGGCTGACGCTGGCGCCGCAGAGGGTTACGTAGCCTCTGCATGGCTTACGAAGGGAAAAGGAGACCCGGTCAGTTTACTATTTTGGGAGAGGCATATTCCCAAGAATATGGCTCCATGTATGCCCTAGTTGGCAACCTAGCCTCCCCTTTATAAGGAACGCTAGGGCCTCTATAGAAGGGGCTGGCTGAAACGAGGGTAGTTGGTTCCTAGAGTGATAATTGTGGTGAGAGTAAGAGAGCTTCTTCTTCCTCCTCTCCCCAATACAGCTCAAGGAGCATCTGTAAACTGAGTGAACTTGGAGAATACAAAGCATATGTGTGTGGAATCACCACACTATCCCTCCCTGGATTCCTCTAGTGCATATTGGCCCCACCTTTAGCCTATCCATGGCATCTGCCGTGACACCACCACGACACTACCGCTCAAACAAAAACATTGGAAAACATTGCACGAAAACTGCAATAACTTTTGACTGCGGACTCTGATTTCAATGATCTTGGGCTCGTTTTGAAGAGAACAAAAACCTATACAAGATTATGCAAATAAACATTATAGTCCAACAAGGGATGATAAAAATAAAATGGAGAAAGGTATGACCTCTTAGAAGCGACGAACCGGTAATAAACCTCCAAACCCCAAAACGCAAGAAGTTGAGCTTGGAAACTCCAGTTGGGATGAAACCAATTTTTTTGGAAATATAATAAAGATTAGAATACAAAAAGGTGAAATATTGGGTGTCACAAGGGAGAAAATATCATGAATATATATGTGAGATATCTCCCAAGGTGTGGAGCCGGAAAACCCGCAAGAGCAAAAACGCAATAAGATATGCAAGGGAAATTCATTTTTGATGACCTAGAGCTTGTTATGAAGATAACCACAAGCTCTAGATCCTCACATGGACAAGAACCAAACAAAAACCAAGAAAGATGATGCTATGCATTCAAAGGTTTGAGCTCTCTCCAAAAGATACGATCGAGCTACTCACTCGAGAGCCCCTCTTGATAGTTCGGCTATCTATCCTAAACCCGGTCTCCCAACACTACAAGAGACCGGTAAGAGAGAAAACCTCTCAAGATCATACCTTTGCCTTTATCATTCCACTTGAACTTGATGTAGACCGTCTTGACTTTCTCAAGATGGATCATATTTCTTGATTGCACTTGCTTAATAAAGATTTGATAAATGCTTCCCTATATTCCATGGGAAAACCTCTTCTTTGAAATTGTCTTCATCACACCATGATCAGCAAGGATGGCTAATACGTTGCAAACGTATCTATAATTTTGATATTCCATGCTTGTTTTATATCTACTTTCTTACGTTTTGTCCACACTTTGGAGTACTTTTACACATTTTATGGAACTAACCTATTAACAAGATGCCACAGTGCCAGTTGCATGTTTTCTTCTGTTTTTGGTTCTAGAAAAGCCATAAAATTAATATTCTCGGAATTGGACCGGACAAAAGCCAAAGTCGATATTTTACTGGAAGACTCACGGAGCTAGAAGACGAGACGGAGAGGGGCCAGGGGCTGGCCACACCATGTGGTGGCATGGGTCCCCCCTGGCGCCGCCACCAGGTGGTGTGGGCCCCTGGTCCACCCTCTGACATCGCCCCTTCGCCTATATATGCCTCCCAGGACGAAAACCCTAAGTAACAGATCATATTTCCACGAAAAGTTCCGCAGCACTGCCGCCACCGAAGAGGAGATTCTAGGGACAGAAAGTCTCTGTTCTGACACCCTGCCGGGACGGGGAAGTGCCCCTGGAGCCATCTCCATCGATCTCCACCACCATATCCATCGCCATTGCTGATTCCCATGATGAGGAGGGAGTACTTCTCTCTCGAGGCTAAGGGTTCTACCGGTTGCTATGTGTTCATCTCTCTCTCTATGCACGATCATATTGTGATCATGAGCTTTGTAATCAAGTAGATCTACCTTGCTACTCAAGTGCTTTAATATGTCTCTGGATCTCCCCATGTGTGTGAAAGTGATAGCGTGCACACCATGGTGGAACTTAGGCTAGAGATTACAAATACTTGTTATGAGTTATATTTGGAGTTGGATGTGTCTATGAAATTGTGGTGTTTGTTGGAACCATCTAGCGCTCAAGGTGATAGTGAGGGGTTATCTATATGGGGAAGGCGGACTTTGAGGAGTGCTGTTATAGCCCTGCTATGGATTAGAGTGTCCAACCGGAGAGTAGTTCAGAGTAGTATCATAAAGAGATGATATTTATATGAGAGTGTTCACTAGTGAAAGTTGTTGGGTCCGTAGCATAGAAAACAAAAAAATTCCTACGATGAGAACTATACGCCAAGATCTATCTACTAGATACAGAGCAACGGGTAGACATACATCCATGGAGAACTTACCCTCGAAGACAACGAGTTTTGTTAACGAGTAGGAACTCGTGGTTGATGTAGTTGTACGCTTGTCGATCTCAAGATCGTGTGGAAGTCCGAGCGCCGCAAATCAGTAGCGCATCCGTCCTCGCACACACGTTCAAGCCACCGGAAAACCTCCACCTCCTCGCTCCAGCGAATCAGCGGAAGCAGCAACTCCTTCCAGATGCAAGGCCACCGAGAACATGTATCTCGCTAATCCGAGACCATGGGGGGATATCTAGAGGGGAGAGAGATCCTTCACGAGGAGGTGTGCTTTGTGAGGGAGGAGAGGGGGGCCTTTTATAGGAGAGGGGGACTCATCCCCTACCATGGCCGGCGGCCAAGGAGGGATCCCCCTCCTCTTCCTCATTCATGTGGTGGAAGCTCCACTCACATCAATTCAAGCTCCACCCAAAGTTCCACTCACATGCATTAAATTTCCACCAAATTTAATGCCACTCTCAATTAATAAAACTCTTTTATTTATTTTATTCAGAATTTTGTTAATTACTTTAATTAACAAACATTCACATAAAACCCCTTGCAACATTTCAATATCACATGCAGAACCACTTTCTGCAATTTCACCCAAAACAATTCCGATTTCTATCGAAACATTTCCTGTGCTTTGCAAACCTTTTGTCTGAAACATATGTGCTCCTAAATGGTGTCTGACAACCCTTAAGTGTGTCACCCTACGGTTCGTGAATAATGCATACATGATTGAGACTCCTCTCAGATCAATAATCAGAAGCGGGACCTGGAGATCCATACCGACTCCTGCAGATTCAACGATGACTTCTGTGATCGTGAGAACCTTTAACGCTAGTAACTTAATCCCTTTGTCTCATGATATAATACATGTCCGAGATTCGATCATCAGTATCTAAATACCTAGTTTGATCTCGTTACCGACATGCACTCCTTTCTCGTTCCCGTGATATAACATTCTAGTGATCACATCACATGCTTGCAAGCTATCTTAATGTGATATCACCGAGAGGGCCTAGAGTATATCTATCCGTCATTGGGATTGACAAATTCCACTCTTGATCCATGAGCCTCAACATAACACCTTCGTAGCACTGAACCCACCTTTATAGTCACCCTGTTACAGTGTGACGTTTGATGTTATCAAGATACTCTTCGGTGTTAGAAATTAACATGATCTCATGGTCTAAGGACTAAGATTACTTCATATGATGTTATAGCAATATAAACATAATGACTTGATCGTAATGCTATACTTCATATGAATGTTCATCACATCATTTCACAAATGTTGTGACCTCGTTATTAACAGCATCCAATGTCTATGATCAGGAAACATTGATCATCTTGTTAATCAACGAGCTAGTCTATAAGAGAGGCTTAACTAGGAACCCCTTTTTTTTATCAAACACACATGTATTGATGTTTCCTATAAATACAATTATAGCATTCAAAATAAACATCTATCATATACAAGGAATACATAATAACAACTTTATTATTGCCTCTCAGGGCATATTTCCTTCAGTCTCCCACTTGCACTAGAGACAATAATCTAGTTTACATGGTGATAAATCTAACACCCATGGAGTTCTAGTGTTGATCATGTTTTGCCCTAGGGAGAACTTTAGTCAACGGATCTGCTACATTTAGGTCCATGTGCACTTTACAAATCTTTATATCTCCATCCTTGACATGCTCGCGGATGGAGTGAAACCGGTGCTTAATATGCTTGGAATTCTTGTGAGACCTTGGTTCCTTGGCGTTGGCTATGGCTCCATTGTTGTCACAATAGATCACCATTGTGTCCAATGCACTAGGAACCACACCTAGTTCCGTTATGAACTCCTTCATCCAAACCGCTTCCTGTGCTGCTTCTGAAGCAGCAACATATTCCGCCTCCGTCGTTGATCCAGCCACCACAGGTTGTTTGGAAATCCACCAACTAACTGCTGCTCCGTTCAAGAGAAATACATATCCAAAAGTATCGCGCCACCCGTGTTCTTCCGTTGGAGGAGGAGGTGGCGGTGCGGCTGGCGCCGGCGGGGTAGGTGTCGCCGTACCTGGCAGAAGGGGAACGCGTCATCTTTCTCTCCCACTTGGCACCCGGGTTCGCCCTTCCGGTGAACCCATTCCTCTTGACCTTTCTTGCTTTCTTCGATCTTCGCCTCCACCACCTCGGCGCCAACGCAATCGGGACGTTGGCGCACTTCGTAGCTTTCTGCAAGAGCTACCTCGGGATCTAGCTGGATCTCGGGCTCTTCTGCCGGCTCTTCCGAGTCTGGTCGTAGGTGCAATTCACTCAGGGGCCACTAGTCGTCTGCGGCGGCACCTCCATCTACTCCCGCTCGCAGACCGGCTACCCCAAATTCCTTCTTCATGATACGGTGCGCCTATGGCAGCAGTCGTACTTCTACGTGAAGAACCTCACCAACGTCGACCGGATCAATCTTCTGACCTTCCAGGACATCGAGTCAAGCCGGCAGAACTAGGACTTGAAGTTCCATGGCGACAAGGCGAAGACGGATGAGCTGCTGAAGCGCATGCGCTCGCTCGTCCACTGTCGGCTGACCGGCCTAGACGTCACTCTCAGCTGGATGTCCCAACTGATGATGCTGTTGCAGCAGCGAGCAAGATGTGCTACTACTCCGGCCGGCTAGACCCGACCCGGTTGTCGCGCGCGATCCCCGCTACCACAACCTGAAGGAGTGGGTGTGGACGATCACCAAGGGACGGCTGCCGGAGAACTGGAAGTTCAGCCTGGCGCCTTATACTTAGGAGAACTGCGCGCCCCGGGTAAGCTCTTCTAACCGGATGCTCTTTTGGTGTTTCTTGTACTTGTTCTTTGTTTTCGTTTGGCTGATCTCTTGTATTCGGCAGATGTTCCCTTGCATCATCCGCAAGGAGGGCGTGGCTCCCCTCGAGGAATTCACGCCCGACCTGCCTGAGCCACACGCTCGGTGGTCCGACGAGGAATCGGATGGGGACGGCGACGCCTTCCCCAGTCGGAATGACGAGCCGGCCGCTGACCCGCACGCGGAGGTGCACGAGGAGGAGGCCGCGCCGACCACGGAGCTGGCGATGCGCTCCGCAATGGACAGCAAGGCAGGCGGGAGCAGCTCCAGTCGTTCCGGCTCCCGCCGGCCTGCAACGGAGGAGCCGGCTCCCAAGAGGAGCCGGTCCGGCACCTTGCCGCCGAGCCATCTTGGTCGGAAGAAAGGGCCGCCTCCGGTTGTGCCGGGGTACGTTCCTTCTCTCCTCCTTTTTCTTTTGGCGCTTTCTGTCTGCTTGCCCTTCTTCCTCTTTTTCTGACTTTGTTTTGTTTTGCTCTTGTCTTCTCCTCTTTCTGTTTAGCACGCTGGTCTCCTTTGGAGCCGCGAGGCCGGCACGCGCGCCGGCCGGGTCGCCGCCCCGGGCCCCGACTGCGCCGACCAGCGCCCCTCCTTCTTCTAAGGCGTAGCCTTCGCCTCCCCTCGGGCAGAGCCGACTGCCGGAAGCGAAGTCCCCCAGCCAGAAGCGGAGTCCTCCCAGCCGGAAGGCTCCACTGCGGGCGCGCGGGGGGCTGCCGGCAAGGATCTCGTCGTCGTTGGCGACGACAACTCCGACGAGGAGCCTGGGGAGGAATGGCGGACGGCGGTTGTCGCGGTGAAGGAGTCCTTGGCCATCAATGCCGTGGACGACGACGCTTCCTCTGCCGCCTCGCTGTCGGACCTCGCTGCCACGCTTGAGCTGGCGGTGAAGGAGATCTGGCTGCTGGAGGCCACAGCCGGCGGGAACCGGACGTTGGAGCAGAAGCTTGCTGCCGCCAACGGGACATCCTAGAGTAAGTTCGCTTCACCCGGCTTGCCTTTTTTTTGGTACTGATAGCCGGTTTTGTTGCATCCATCCTCATGTGCGCTCAGCGTGAGATCGATCGCTTGAAGAAAGCGAACGACCGGCTGAGCAAGTCCAATTCTACTCTGCGGCTACAGAACAAGGATTGGCACGCGAGGGTGGATGGTCTGTAGGCCACCATCAAGGAGCGCGATGCCTCGCTCGCTAGCCGGACCGAAGCCTTCTCCCTTCTCGAGGCCCAGAACAAGGACCAAGAGAAGGAGATCAAATGGCTAGCGACCAAGGAGAAGGCGCTGGTGGAGGAGCTGATGCAGGTCAGCCACACTGCCAAGGGTGAGTCCTTTTCCCATCTTCCTTTCTTTTCGGATCCGGTAGCCGGATCTGACTTCTCTTTTCTGACAGCCTTTTACCCCGGCATAGACCTGCTGGCCTACAACCGGCTGTAGGAGAATTGGCCGGGAGCGCAGCCGATGGCCCAGGAGCTCGTCGTTCTCCTTGGCGAGGAAGCTGCCAAGCTTCATCAGGCGGTGCGGGACGTCTTCCCTTCGTGTGGCCGGAGGCTCCGGTTCCGGAGACGATGGCGCAGCTAGCTGCAAAGGTGGGGGAGGTGCCGGCTGTGGTGGACCGGCTGCGAGACTTGGCGGCGCGGGCTGGAGCGGAGATGGCTCTGGCCCTCAGGCTCTCCTGGTACAAGGACGCCCGCATCGAGAAGATCGACGGTGGCTTCCGTGCCGGAGCCGATCTTGCCGCCATCCGCTAGGCCCATCCGGAGCTCCGCGGATCCGCCATCAAGATTGCCAATTACGTGGATCCCGACGAGGTGCTCACCGACTCGGAGTCCGTCGGTACTCCTGATGTGGAGGTCCCGATGCCGCCGCCTGCCAGCGCCAGAACCGGATCAAGCTCCGCGCCTCCTCCGCTGCCCGAAGCTTCTGCCGGCCAAGAACTCCCCCGCGGCAAGGGTCCTGCCGTTTAGTTATCGCCCCGGGATGCCAGGTGTATTTGTTTTGTGTTACATACTTATGAACCTTGTTTGTTTCTGCTGGCCGTCTTTGATGCCGGGTAACTTATGGGAGCTTCGTCTCTCTTTTGTTTGTTAATATTGACCTTGCTTGGATTTCCTTCAACTTGTGTGCTTCGAATTTTCTTTCAATACTTCGCCGGTTAACTTTATCCGGCTTACTTCACCCGGCTACACACTTTTAGCCGGGGGAATTGCACCTCCAGTGGGGGCGCGCGAGTGCACCCACTGGGTGTAGCCCCCGAGATTCGTAGTAGCTGGCGTAGCCAGGTGCTTCGAATCTTCCTTCTTTCCCAATTCTTCTATCTTTATCCGACTAGACTCATCTCAGTCGGTTGCTTTTGCTGGCTGAACACCTTCAGCCGGGGGAACTAACATTCCAGTGGGGGCGCGCGAGCGCACCCACTAGGTGTAGCCCCCGAGATTCGGAGTAGCTGGCGTAGCCAGGTTCTTCGAATCTTCCTTGTCTTCTCTTGCTCCAGCCCTTGCCCTCACCTGGGCTCCGATCGGCCGGCTAAACGCCTTTAGCCGGTCGGGAACCACAAGATTCCACTGGGGGCGCGCGAGCGCACCCAGTGGGTGTAGCCCTCGAGATTCGGAGCGCTTGATGAAGGCAAGGACTTCGAATCTTCTTTCCTTCTCCTGAATTCCGACTCTAGGTAGTCGGACAAAATGTACATACGTATACACACATGTCCACATAGGTTAGTAGGTTAGTCTACCAAATTGTAGCCGGAAAACGGCCTGTTTTTTTTTTTAAACTGGCTTGTCCCTTCAGACACTTAGTCGCTTTCCCGTGCACTCTGTTGTTTTCGTTGCGTCCTTGCCGGGCAGCCGGGTTGCGGTCTGTAGCCAGAATCGAAGGGAGCTGACAGTACATTGCACACGGTACTAATGGCTTAGCAGCTGGATTGGTTCGAGCTAGTTGCAGGGCCGGGACACCCGATCTGTCGCGTCTCCTCCCTGTTTTTCGTGTGGGATGCCTCGGGCTTTTGCTCTTGCTAGCCGGACAGCCGGGTTGCGGTCTGTAGCTGAGACGAAGAGTGGGCCTCTGACATAGTCACACAGTACTCAGCCGGTTTGTTGACTTAGCAGGCCTGGCTAGCCGGCGAGCCCCCGGGTAGGGGTTGCCGGAGCCGGAAAATCAGAACCGGAAAACAGATGCATACATATTTCTAGCAAGGAGCCCCCGAGATTCTTGTGGGGGTCCGCATTTTCATTCATAGGGTTTTCGGGATACATACACTGCCTGGCAACTAGGTGTAAAACGGGCGCAGCAGGGCCGCGTTCCAGGGACGCTCGGTTTCCTCGTCCGATTTGTCCATCTTGTTCTTGCGCGGCTGCTGCGCGTCGATGAGGTAGTAGGAGTCATTGGGCAGCGCCCGACTGATGATGAAGGGGCCCTCCCAGGGTGGCAATAGCTTGTGCATGCCCTTCGTGTCTTACACCAGCCGGAGAACCAGGTCGCCCTCGCGGAATGCGACTGGGCGGATCCGGCTTGAATGGTAGCGACGTAGTCGCTGCTGGTACAGGGCTGATCTGGACAAGGCCAGCTCGTGGGCCTGCTCTAGGAGGTCCACTCCGTCCTCCCGCGCCTCCTGGTTGGCTTTTTCGTTGTAGAGGAGCTTGCGAGGGGAGTCGAACTCGATGTCGGCGGAGAGGACGGCTTCCGATCCGTAGACCAGGAAGAATGGCGTGTAGCCGGTTGACCTATTCGGCATGGTGCGGACGCTCCACAGCATAGCCAGCTGTTCTTCGATCCAGCATCCGGGTGAACGCTCCAATGGCTCGATGAGACGTGGCTTGATGCCGGCTAGCACCAAGCCATTTGCTCTTTTGACCTGCCCGTTGGATTGCGGGTGCGCGATGGAGGCGAGGTCCAGTCGGATGCCCTTGTTGCTGCAGAACGGGGCGAAGGCCCCCTTGGCAAAGTTCGTGCCGTTGTCGGTGATGATGCTGTTGGGGTAGCCGAAGCGGTTGATGATGTCGGTGAAGAAGGTCACAACCGTCGCTCCGTCCAGCTTCCGGATAGGCTTGGCCTCGATCCACTTCGTGAACTTGTCCACCGCCACCAGCAGGTGGGTCATGCCCGCGCGTGCTCGCTGGAAGGGACCGACCATGTCGAGGCCCCAAACCGCGAAGGGCCAGGTGATCGGTATGGTCTTGAGTACCGGAGTTGGCATGTGCCTGAGCTGCCCGAAGCGCTGGCACCCGTTGCATGCGTGGACCAGCTGCTCAGCGTCCTCGAGGGCGGTGGGCCAATAGAAACCATGGCGGAACGCCTTGGCGACTATCGCCCTTGACGAAGCGTGGTGCCCGCACTCGCCCTGGTGGATATCTTTGAGTAGCCGGTAGCCCGTGTCCACATCAACACATCTTTGGAAGATACCGGATACACTGCGCTTGTACAGCTCGCCGTTTATGATGGTGTACGTGTGCACGCAGCGCCGGATTTGCCTGGCCTCCAACTCGTCGTCTGGAAGTTCTCCATCGGCGATGTAGCTCATGAAGGGTTGTGCCTAGGATGGCACTTCCCGGATGACGAGGACGCTCTTGTCCTCCGGTTGACGGGTGTCGGGGGGTCGTCCGGGTGGCGTACCCGGGACGGCAGCCCCCAAGCCACTAGGCGAGCTGGCAGCCCCCGGGTCTTGCGAGCCGGAAGGCATTGCCTGGCCAGAATTGGTCCGGGTCTTCTTCTTCGGCGGTTCTGCCGGCTCCGCTTTCGCCATACCGTCAGCCGGAACGCTTCCTGCCCAGACGATGGAGTCTGATTCCGGTGACGGGTTGATGGATGGCTTGCGCAGGTGCTCCAAGGAGACCCCTGGTGGGATGGCCTACCTGGTGGAGCCGATCTTGGAGAGCCCATCGGCTGCCTCGTTGTTGACGCGGGGGATGTGGTGAAATTCGCACCCGTCGAAGGAGGCGCTGAGCTTCTGGATGTGGAATCGGTAGAGAGCCATGTTTGCGTCTCTGGCGTCCCATTCTCCGGACACCTGCTGCACCACCAAGTCCGAATCACCAAAGCACAGGATCTGGTTGACACCGATCTCCTTGGCCAGCCGGAGCCCGTGCGCTAGTGCCTCGTATTCGGCTACGTTGTTGGAGGCCTTGAAGTGGATCTGTAGCATGTACTCCAGCCGGTCTCCTTCGGGCGAGGTGAGCACGATGCCGGCTCCCAAGCCCCCGAGCATCTTCGATCCGTCGAAGTGCATCCGGCAATGGTCCGAATCCGGAACTGGTGGGAGATACTGGGTCTCGGCCCAGTCGACGAGGAAGTCCGCCAACGCCTGCGACTTGATCGTGAGCCGGGGCTCGTACTGGAAGGAGTAGGCGGCAAGCTCGATGGCCCACTTGGCGACTCGGCCGGTGGCATCCTTGTTGCCGATGATTTCCGAAAGGGGTGTAGTGCACACGACCTTAATCGGGTGCTCCTGGAAGTAGTGCTTGAGCTTCTTGCATGCCAGGTACACGCCGTAGCACATCTTCTGGTAGTGGGGGTAGTTCTGCTTGGAGAGGGAGAGAACCTCGCTGAGGTAGTAGACGGGTCTCTGAACCGGCTGAGCCTTGCCTTCCTCGGGACGCTCCACCACCAGGACGACGTTGACGACCCGGCTGATGGCTGCTATATAGAGCAACATTGGTTCCTTACTAGCCGGCGTGGCTAGAACCGGTGATGTGGATAGCATGCGCTTGAGGTCGTGAAACGCGGTGTTGGCTTGCGAGGTCCAGGAGAACTTGTCCGTCTTCTTCATCAGCTGGTACAACGGGAGTGCCTTCTCCCCCAGCCGGCTGACGAAGCGAATGAGGGAAGCCAGGCATCCGGTGAACTTCTAGACTCCAAGCAGGTTCCTGGGCAGCTGCATCCTCTCGATGGCCGCGATCTTCTCCGGATTCGCCTCGATACCTCGTTGTGAAACGAGGAAACCGAGTAGCTGGCCGGACGGTACTCCGAAGACGCACTTCTCTGGGTTCAGCTTCATCTGGTACTGGTGGAGGTTGCCGAATGTTTCTCCCAGATCCTCAAGGAGGGTGCGCTTCTCCTTGGTCTAAATGACCACGTCATCCACGTAAGCGTGCACGTTTCGGCCTATCTGCGAGTGCAAGCATTTCTGCATACATCGCTGATAGTTGGCGCATGTGTTCTTTAGGCCGAAAGGCATGGTTACATAGCAGAAAGCCCCATAGGGGGTGATAAATGATGTCTTAATCTGATCAGCCGGGTTTAGCCGGATCTGATTGTACCCGGAATAACAATCTAAAAAAGACAACAAATCACAGCCGACCGTGGAATCGATGACTTGATCGATACGGGGCAAGGCGAAGGGGTCTTTCGGGCACGCCTTGTTCAGGCTGGTGTAGTCGATACACATGTGCCAGGTCTTGTTCTTCTTCAGCACCAGGACTGGGTTCGCCAACCAGTCCGGGTGGTACACTTCCATGATGAACCCGGCTACAAGGAGCCGGGTGATCTCGTCACCGATTATCTTTCTCTTCTCCTCTACAAACCGGCGCAAAGGTTTCTTGACCAGCTTGGCATCCGGACGCACGTGAAGTGAGTGCTCGGCGAACTCCCTCGGCACACCCGGCATGTCCTTGGGGGACCATGCAAAGATGTCCCGATTCTCAGGGAGGAAGTCGACAAGTGCGCCTTCCTATTTGTTGTCCAAGCCGGCACCAATGGTGACGAACTTAGTCGGATCGGAGGGGTCGAGCAGGATCCTCTTCGTCTCCTTTGTCGGCTTGCTGCTAGCCAGAATGTCCTGCTGGGCCATGGCCACATTGCGCATGATCACGCGCTTCTCCTCGGCTATGATGAGGGCCTCTGCCAGTTTGGAACCGGCTGAAGCGCACTCCATCGATCGCCTGAAGCAGCCGGTGACGGTGATCACGCCGTGGGGTCCCGGCATCTTCGTCTTGAGGTAGGCGTAGTGGGGGATGGCCATGAACTTGGCGAGGGCAGGGCGCCCGAGGAGAGCGTGGTAGGAGCTCGTCAGATTTACCACCTCGAACCAGATTGGTTCGCGGCGAAAGTTCTCCTCGGTCCCGAAGATGACGTCCAGCTGGATTTTCCCTAGCGGGGCACAGGCTGGCCCCGGCAGTATGCCTTGGAACGTCGTGGTAGTCAGGCGCAGGTCGCTTTCGCGAATGCCCAGCTTCTCCAGCGAGGACTGGTAGAGGAGGTTGAGGCTGCTGCCTCCGTCGATGAGGACGCGCGAGAATCGGCAGGTGCGCGCGTTGGAGACGATGAGAGGGTCGAGCACCATAGCGTAGCCCCCGGGAGTCGGTAGATGCTCAGGCTGATCCGCCCGACTCCAGGTGATGGGGGTTTCCGACCAGTTCAGGTACTGGGGGACCGGAGAGGTGATGGTATTGACCTCCTTAGAGCGTCGCCTGCGGCTGTGCTTGTCGTCCTGCTCCGTCTCGAAGATGTGGTAGGCGGTGTGCGGCTGGGGGTAGCCGTTGTTGTTGTTGCCGCCGTTGCCGCCGTTACCATCATTGCCGGCTCCCCTAGCCGGTGGTGGAGGTCCACCCGGTGGGGGAGGCGGGGGACGAGGTTGGTTGCCCTGGTCCTTTAGCTGGCGGGTCCAGCTGCAGTTCCGGGTGGTGTGCATAGCCGGCTTGAAGGGACCGCTATGCCACTTGCACGGGCCGTCGAACATCTGGTCGAAGGTGAGTCGTGGCTTCTGCCTCCTTGCTTCATTAGCCGGCGCGTCGGGCGCGCCCTCCACAGCTATGACCTGCCGCGCGTGGTAGCGAGGCTTCTGCAGTCCGGCCTGGCGGTCCCCATGGAACCGGTTGTCGTTGCCGTGGTGCCTGGAGGATCCGGCTTCTCCAGCCGGGTTGCTAGGTCGGTCGCGAGCCGGCTCCGTGGGAGTCGGACGTCCGTCCGCGTTTACTCGGAGGGGCTTCTTCATGGCGGCATCCGTCGTGGCGTACTGGTCCGCAACCATCATGAGCTCTGCCATGGTTTTCGGCTCGTCACACAGTAGCCGGTGGCGAAGCATGGTGCCCTCTCGGCAACCCTCGATGAAGAAACCGATGGCCTGGCTCTCCAGGATGCCCTCGCAAGTGTTGTGCAGCTCCGTCCACTTGGCGAGGTACTCACGGTCGGTCTCGTGGTCACCCTGGACGCACAAGGCTAGGTCGCGCGTGCGCCCTGGGCGCTTGTACGTACCGTTGAAGTTGCGGACGAACACCTTCTCGAAGTCAGGCCAGGCATTGATGCTGTTGGGCGCGAGGCTATTGAGCCATGTCCTTGCCGACCCGGTTAGCATGAGGGGGACGTAGCGCACGGCTGTGCGCTTGTTCCCGTGGGCGATGCCGACTGTCGTAGCATAGTCGGTCAACCAGTCTTCCGGCTTCATGTTGCTGTCGTACTTGGGGGTGTCCCTGGGCAGGGAGAATTTATCCAGAAACGGCTTGTTCGGGATGCGGGGTCCGAAACAAACTGGACCGGTAGAATCTTCCTCATCTGTGACATGCGCTTGAGCGAGGAGCTCGATGCGGTCGCGGGCATCCGGATAGTCCGGGTTGGGCGCTCCCACCCGGCCCGATAGACGGAACCGGCTGGTTTGGGCGCTCCGGCTGGCGGAGGGGGAGGTGGCGGGTTGCTGTTCACCGTCTGCTCCTAGCACGGCTGGCCCCTGTTGCCAGAGCTGCGACGCCTACTGCGGGCCCTAGGCGGCTGAGGGGAGGACGCCTGCTGGGTGTCGCGTGGCGCGCCCCTGCTGTTGGCAGGTAGCCTGCTCCCCCTGGAGTAGCTAAGGTCTTCCTGCATCTGTCGGTTGGCACCGGCCTGCTCGTCCGTGACGCGGAGGAGCTCCTGCACGCGAGCGTGCTGACGGGCTCGCTCCTCGCCCTCCAGGCTGGGTAGTTCCTCTGCCGCGGCTCACGCCGCGCGCAAGTTCTTGATGGGCGTGCTGTAGGTGGGCCGTGTGAGGGCAGGCGCGGGATCCGGTTCCCTGTCCTTTTCCATCCTATCGCCCAGCTCGCCGCCCCGACGCCGTACCTGGCCGTGCCTGCTCGGCTCCGCGGTAGCCGGAGTGAGACCGTGTGCGCGGTCGTACTCGTGTCGGGTGATCTTGAGCTACTTGCGGGCTGCCACTATCTCCATGGCCTCATGGAGGAGGATCTGTCTCTCCATGCTGAAGTTGGAGCCGATCAATGGCATCCTCCACCGGGTTCCGGGGCTGCGGGGGAGCGGAAGTTCCGACCTCGTCCGTGCCTCGCTCCCGCAGCTGGCGGGGATGGGAGCTGGAACCGACCATCATGACCTCTACGCCGCGAGACGCAGCGGAGGCGCTGCCGCCTGAGCACGGCAGCTCCGCGGCAGAGACAATTTCCCTAGGGAAACGCTCCGGGACGGTGGCGACGTAAACGAGGAGGTCGCCGAATAGCAGGACAGTGCCGTTTGCCGAGAAGGAGGTTCCGGCGAAGCAGGAGGCATTGTCGATGACGCAGTTGAACTTGCCGAGCGTGAGCACCAGGCCGGAGGCCACGCGCTCACCGGCTGAAGTGCGGGGTCCTGTGCGGAACGTGACTCCGGTCGAAGCCATCTAGCCCCACGGTGGGCGCCAACTGTCGTTGTATTGGGAACGGCAGTACCTGAGGAGGTTAGATAGAGGTGTGGGGACTAGCAGGGAAGCTATCGACGGCGTCCGCAGACGGGATTGGATACAAGCGAGCGTAGCGGGACGCAAGAAGTACCCAGGTTCGTGGCCCTTGTGGTGAGGTAAAGCCCCTACTCCTGTCGGATCTGACTATGTGGAATACTCGAGCTACAAGTGCTCCTTGAGCTGTATACGCTAGCTACTGCCTTAAATGTTGTAAGACTAACCCTTTCTACTGAGGCCTTGCCTCTCCTTATATAGTCAGAGAGGCAAAGGTCTCACTGGCTAGTCCGACTGGCAGGCCCCACAGGCGGGTCCCAGTCGGCTAGTCAGCTACAGTGTCCAGTATGGCTTGTCTTATCGGAGTACAAGCGGGATGGCTGTCGTAGGCACAGTGGACGTCGTGCGAGCCTGTCGTCAGCACAGGCCACTATTCTCGCATCACCCACGCAAAGTCTTCGGTATGGCCGGGTGGTTGCCAGTCTTGTCACCGTACAGGGCGTACCGTGCACTGATACGCATGTCGTCTTGTCCCATTGATTGAGTCCGACTACGTCGCCGTATCCGGCTGTCCCTTGCCGATCCGGCTACCGGGTGACAGTCGGCCTGTCTTGCCCTGTCCGGCTGCATCTGGTCAGCCGGACGCGATCCGACTGTCTTGTTTCTTATTCGGTTGGGGTACCTGGGGATCATCCCCCTGACAAGGTCTTTCATCGAAAATTTTCTTTTTAGATAACTTTTAACACTATTTAAAAGATCTATATCATTTCCAATCAATAATATGTCATCCACATATATTATTAGAAATGCCACATTGCTCCCACTCACTTTCTTGTAAATACAAGCCTCTCCATAAGTTTGGACAAATCCAAACTCTTTGATCACCTCATCAAAGCGGAGATTCCAACTCTGGGATGCTTGCTTCAGTCCATAGATGGATCGCTGAAGTTTGCATACCTTATCAGCATCCTTAGGATCGACAAAACCCTTAGGTTGTATCATATACAACTCTTCTTCAATATTACCATTGAGGAATGCAGTTTTGACATCCATCTGCCATATTTCATAATCAAAATACGCAGCAATTGCTAACATAATCCTAACCGATTTTAGCATTGCTATGGGAGAGAATGTCTCATCATAGTCAACTCCTTGAATTTTTCGAAACCCCTTTGCGACAAGTCGAGCTTTATAGATGGTCACATTACCATCAGCATCAGTTTTTCTTTTGAAAATCCATTTATTCTCAATGGCCTTTTGATCGTGAGGTAAGTCCACCAAGGTCCAAACCTGATTTTGGTACATGGATTCCATCTCAGATTTCATGGCTTCTAGCCATTTGTTGGAATCAGGGCTCATCATCGCTTCTTCATACGTCGCATGGTCATCTATTTCATCAATCATGAAATTCATAACAGGATTGCCGTATAGTTCAGGAGCCCCACGTGTCCTGCTTGACCTGCGAGGTTTGGCAGTATCCTCTTTCGGAGTTTCATGATCATTATCATTAGCTCTCTCTTCATCAGGTGAAGTCAACTCCGAAACAACTTCGGGTGCTGTGCCACTCACCAATTCATGAAGAGAAGGTTCATTAACCTCTTTGAGTTCTACCTTCCGACTACTCACACCTTTCGCGAGAAACTCCTTCTCAAGAAAGGATCCATTCTTGGCAACACAAACCTTGCCCTCGGATCTGTGATAGAAGATATACCCAATTGTTTCCTTAGGGTATCCTATGAAGACGCATTTTTCCGCTTTAGGTTCAAGTTTATCCGGCTGAAGTTTCTTCGCATAAACATCGCATCCCCAAACTTTAAGAAATGATAGCTTAGGTTTGTTTCCAAACCATAATTCATACGGTGTCATTTCAACGGATTTAGATGGTGCCCTATTTAAAGTGAATGCAGCGGTTTCCAGTGCATAACCCCAAAATGACAGTGGCAAGTCAGTCAGAGACATCATAGATTGAACCATATCCAATAAAGTATGATTACGACGTTCCGACACACCATTACGTTGTGGTGTTCCAGCAGGCGTGAGTTGTGAAACTATTCCATAGTCTTTCATATGTGTGCTAAACTCGTAACTAAGATACTCTCCTCCACGGTCGGATCGTAGAAATTTGATCTTTCTATTATGATGATTTTCCACTTCATTCTGAAATTCCTTGAACTTTTCAAAGGTTTCAGACTTATGTTTCATTAAACAGATATACCCGTATCTACTCAAATCATCCGTGAAAGTAACAAAATAACGATATACACCTCGCGCCGACACACTCATTGGTCCACACACATCAGTATGTTTTGTCGTGGAAATGTCCACGACAGTCGCTGCTACTGGCAGCGATTGATTGTAATGTGAGGAAGAGCTGGCGGCCATCTGCGGTGCGAGATGGGGGCGAATGCACATGGTTTACCCAGGTTCGGCCCCTAGAGGGTAAAGACCTACTCCTGCTAGATTGGATTAATGGAGAGCGAGTTATAGGGGTGGCGAGCTCGGCGTCTAAGCAGCGAGTCGCTTGAGGGGTGTATGACGGACCGTGAGTCCTAAAGATACCCT
Organism: Avena eriantha; assembly: GCA_910589775.1. Taxonomy (NCBI): domain Eukaryota; kingdom Viridiplantae; phylum Streptophyta; class Magnoliopsida; order Poales; family Poaceae; genus Avena; species Avena eriantha. Next base: position 288,124,578 of record OU342744.1, on the reverse strand, counting down.
AGGGAGGTTTATATAGGGGTCACCTCTCTAGGGTTTACAAGTTACAACCGAGCAAGATACGGACTCAGAGGCTTTTGACCTAATCCGACTAGGCTTCAAGTACGCTTCTGGGCCTTCAGTCTCCAGTCGACAGGCCTTTCCTTCAGTCGCACTCCAGTCGCCGTCCTTCAGGCCCACTTGCAGGCCCTTCGGCCCAATCGGAACGTCCTGCTGGGCATACCCCCTTTGGCATATCCCCATCAGTAGTCCCCGAGGCTGTCGTTGATTCAGGCGCAGGTGTCCCTTTGGCGGTCAAAGTAGCTAAGCCCAATTTGGACGCCTAGTCGAGTCGGCGATGGACTCTATCGAAACAGAGGAAATTTTCCCCAGGCTTCCATTCGACGCTCCAGGGAATGTCACTGCTGCCAAGTCGCTGCCTCGGCGAATGAAGAGGACTAGAGGGTAGCGAGTGGAATGGAGGAGTTGGACCGTCAATTCTAGTTAAACTATCCGTTGGAAATCCCAACGGTAACTTCGGCGTAATTACCGTGGGTAACGGCTACCCCGAATTTGGCGGGTAGCGTTCCCTTATAAGGGGAGTGACGAATCAGCTTTGCAGATCCTTCCCCGCATTCTTCATTCTCCCACATTCACTCTTCCTGCCTTCCTCCGATTTGATCCTTCCACGTCGTGCGATTCCACGTCCTTCCTGATGGTTCCTCCCAAAGGCTCATGGGGAAAATCCAAGTGCACCATGGCCCAGCTCAAGTCCTTCGAGGACGCTGAAGTCCTCCGCAAGGGGAACTGGTGGGTTCCCCCTCCTCCGAGACCGAGCCGAAACCGCGAGCCGGCGAATTCATCTGTTTCCCTAGCCATCTAGAAAGAGGTTTGGGGGTTCCCCACCTCTCTCTTCTTCCGTGCGCATATTACGCGATCAAGCCCTCGGATCTCGGCCCGCACAGCATCGAGCAGCTGGCGATCTTCGTCGCCTTCTGCGAGTGCTACCTCGGCTGCAGGCCATACTTTCCACTGTGGTTGGAGCTCTTCCACGGCCACATCGGGCGCGAGGCGTCCGGCGGCTTGATATTGGCTGCAGGCAGCGTCACGTTCCAATTGAAGCTGAAGGCTAACTTCATCAAGCTCCTTTTGCCAAAGAAAGCCGCCAGCGAGTGGAAGAAGAGTTGGTTCTATGTGAAAGAATCCACTCCCTCCGGCGAAGTGGCACTTCCCGAGTTCGTCGCCGAGAGGAGCGAGCCTCGCTGGTTGGCACCGAAGAAGCTCCCTAAAGACCAGAGGATGGCCATCGCGGAGATGATGGACCAGATCCAGAAGCTGAAGGACCAGGGATTGACCTCGATCAATCTTTATAACTGCTGGCTCAGGCGGCGCCTAGTTCCGCTGGCGGCTCGGCCGCATTGGACGTACGAGTATAGCGGGAAGCACGACCCCTCCCGAACCAGCAAAGAATCGTGGGAGGCCGAGGACTACAAGGCTTCCCTGAAGAAGATCGCTGACGCGGAATTCACCACCGTGTCGGTCGGGCTCGCCCCATACACTCCCGTGAAGAATGAAGCCCTCACAGTAAGTTTTCTCCTCAGTCGCCATTTCCGCATCTCGATTCGCAGTCGCATCATTTGGTACTTACTCATGGTGGTTCCCAGCTGTTTCAGGTGTTGGAGGGTTGGCTTCCTCCGCTCGATGAGGAGGTCCCCCGGGAGCTTGAGGAGGCCTCCGAAGGAGACTCCTCCGACAACGACAAGGAGGAGGAGGAGGCCCCTCCCCCAGCGCCTGTGGCTTGCAAGACTCATATGCAGAAATAGCGTGACTTCGAGGCAAGTCGCAGCCTCGAAGAACACGAAGGAGGCGACGAGGTCGTGTAGGAGCACATGTCCCGGCGCACGGCCACACCGTCGAAGCCCACACGCAAGCCCAGGTCACCAGCCAAGAAGCCAATGTCGCCATCCAAGTCGGCGGTGGTGTTTGAGTCAGATGACGACTCTGACGATGAAGACACTCCCAAAATATCGCACAAGGCCCTAGAGGGTGCAATCCCGACGAAGGGGTTGGAGGGCGAGGACATCGAGGCGGCGGTAGAGGTTCCCCTGGCGGTGATTGCGCCAATTGTTTTGGGGGTTCCAAGCCAGGAAGCGGTTGGGGGCAGCGGCGTCTAAGTCACCGCAGCCGTTGAGAGCGGCAGCGTCTTTGGAGCCGGAGATTCCGGTGACCGCGGCTTCGTCATTGAGGAAGCCTTCGGTGTCGTGGGCTTCAGACGTCTTTGAGAAGGGGCTCACTCGCAAGCTAGGTCCAGAATTGGATAAGCCTGCTCACATCAGCACCGGGTTGCGTGTTCTCCCGATCGCTAAGTAAGTGTTGCTTCTTCATTCCGACTTGCTCCTTGTTTCTGTATTGTCGTTGTATTGATCGTGGAAATTTGGGCAGATCTGGGGCCAAGAAGATTGTCCATCCTTCGGTGGCAAAGATTCCGCCGTTCGCCACCATAGGAGAGGGCGACCTCCCCAAGAAGATAAAACCCACCGGAGATGCGGCGACCGCGGAAGGCCGAAGAAGCAGAAGGGGGCGCTGATGACGCCACAGCTATGGACGGTGCCACGGAATCCGATTTTGTGGCAGTTGCCGAAGAAGTGGTGGCAGCGCGGTCGGAGCCAGTCGTGGTTGCGCCTGCGGCGGCAGCGCCAGGCCCAACAACCAGTGCCCCCGCTAGAGCGTCGACGACGTTCCCACGCTCATGGCTAGGGGGTTTCCAGGTGTGGCGGACATGCAGTCTCCACACAGTCCAGAGATCGTGGATGCAGACATCGGGTCCCACCGTGGGTGCACTTCCTTCACGATCCCGTCGACTGACGCCGGAGAGCTCCACAGGATGCTTGGCGCTGCCATTCAGGTATGTCCAGTCCCCGAGTTCTTAGTCGCTGAATTTCAGCGGCTAGGAACTAGATGTTGATTTTGGTAAGTGTTGAATTGTTTTTGTTTGTTTGCAGGGTTTGCAAAGGGAATCAACTGATCAACAGGCCGCAAGGGAGAGCTTGGAGCAAGATCTGCACGAAGTGCAGGAGGCGAACCATCGACTTTAGGAAGCTATTGGTAAGTACCTTCTTTTCTTTCCTTTTCTCTCTCATGTGTGAACTGTTGGTGTATGACACGCTGATGATTTCTCTTTCAGATGGTCTCCCGGCTGCAATTTCCAAGGCCCGTGAAGGGTATGTTCCAGTCGCCGAGCTGGACACGGCGAATAGGCGAATTGCCTCGCTGATCCAAGACTTGGAGGAGGCGAGAGCGGCCTCAGTTTCTTCTGAAGACCGAGCGAAGGCTGCTGTCGCTACGGCTGAGGAGGAACGCAAGGCCGCGGATTCAATCATCATGGGGCAGCACAATGATCATGCCTCCTTGGAGAAGCATGTCACGGAGAACTGCCGCAAACTCCTCGGTGAGTCTCCGTCTTTGCCTGACTTGTTTGGTGAGTCCCTGATTGGGGAAGTCCGTAGTTTCACTGACGTCTGATTTTGTAGTTGTGATAGGCCAAAGCGACCCGGTGGTGCAGACCTTCAACGCTTCCCAGTGCTTGACTGCCGTGGTGAACGTGGCCACGGCTTCGGTGTTATGTGTCCAAGCGGTTCTTCAAGGCATGTCCCCCACCGAGGTTATTCCTGAGGGGCTTACGGAGGTGTGGCGCTATCTGGAGGAGGCGCATGTCGTCGTGGAGTGGATGGCACGCTCGGCGTTCAGGCGCGGGGCCACCACGGCATTGAGCTTGGGTCTCGCCCACTTCCCCGACGACTTCGACCTTGCCGACGTGACCAGTGGCTACCCATTGGCGACCGGTGTGGTGGAGATGTTGGAGGTACTGAAGCTGGCTGCGAAGGCCGCCCCTTTTGCCGATCGGGTCTTGGTGATGGGGGATCTTCTGCCATACCAGGAGACAATGTCAACGCCTGGCGACCTTGAGCCGGAGCATCGTGACATGAAGTCGAAGCAGCCCTTTCGGTCGGCGTTGTCGAAGTCGCTGACGACCTATCCATCGAACCCGTGGTAGCCTTTTGTTCGTGTCAAGGGGGGTGGTGGTGCTTCTTCGTTAGGACCTATGGAATAGACAATGTAGTTGGGCAGTTTGTAATGTATGCCAAGTGGTGACTGCTGTAATGTGATCAACATTTTGTAATATATGCCAAGGGAGTCAATCGACTCGTATTGCGACCAGGATTGTGTGGTGTGTTTATTTTTGATTGAGTGAGTCCCCGAGCGCGTCCGCCCTTTAATGGGGTATAACTCGATTGTATACTTTTGTGTTTTATTTTGGTTGTGCATTGTTTTATCTCTCGCGTCTTCTGAGGGGCGAGTCCCCGAGTGCGAGTGGGATTGTTTTGTAGGCGAGTCCCTGAGCATGGTGCTCAACCGTATCGGGCGCATTCCTATTGCAGGTTGTTAATGCATTGTTTGTAACGCGTCTCTTCCCCTGGCTCGGAGAGCCAGTCGCTGGGCGAGTCCAAGGCAGCTCTCTTACTTGGTGTGTTCCCGAGCCGTGTGGGGATTTCCGTTTTGTGGAGTCCCCGTGCGTGGTACTTAACCGTTCGAGTCGCTTTGCACGAGGATGGGAGGGACAGGTCACTGTGAGAAGAGTATACCGGTTGTCTTGGCCCGTTGGGCCAGTCGAGCTAGGCGACTCCAATGGCGGCTCTGGGTTGGCGTTTTCGTGGACGTCCCAAGGCCCGAGTTTTTCTGGTGCCCTTGTGCTGCACTACTTACCCGTGTCGGTCGCGCGACCAAAGGTTGACTTCCATGAGTAGCATATTGCTGATTTGTACGAGTGCGAGTGGCACAAGAATATGGCAAGTAGACACAATTTGTGTGATCCGAATGAATTCCATTATATGTGCCGGCTGAGTACAATTTGAGGTTCTATGTATAGAACTTTCTGAGAAGGTTTACATTCCATGGCCTTCCGACCTTGAGCTGGCCGTCACCCCGTATGTCGATGAGGTAGTAGGCGTCGTTGCCGAGGACTCGCCCTATGGCGAATGGCCCCTCCCATGGGGGGAGAGTTTGTGCATGCCTTTCTTGTCTTGGGCCAGTCGTAGGACCAGGTCGCCTTCCTAGAAGGTGCGAGTCTGGAGTCGGCGGCTTTGGTAGCGGCGGAGTCCTTGCTGGTAGATGGCGGTGCGGGAGCGGGCCAGGTCGCGTTCCTCATCGAGTTGATCGACGTTGTCTTGGCGGGAGACCTCGTTGGTCGCCTCGACGTAGTTGCTGACTCGAGGTGAATCGTGTTCCAGGTCAGTTGGCATTACGGCCTCGGCGCCATACACCATGAAGAAGGGTGTGAACCCGGTGGAGCGATTGACGGACGTGCGGATCCCCCATATTATGGAGGGGAGCACGTTGACCCAGCATCCTGGGGTGCACTCGAGGGGCACCTGGAGTCGCGGCTTGAGCCCGTGGAGGACACTCTGGCTGGCGCATTCTGCTTGGCCGTTCGAGTCCGGGTGGGCGACTAAAGCGAGGTCGAGTCGTATGCCATGTTCTTCACAGAATTCCGCCATGGCCCCCTTGGCGAAATTGGTGTCGTTGTCTGTTATGATGCTGTGCGGGTAGCCGTATCGATAAATGAGCTCGCATAAGAACTTGGTGGTTGTCTTGCCATCGCACTTTTTGATTGGCTTGGCCTCGACCCATTTGGTGAACTTGTCAACCGCGACCAGGAGATGGGTGAAACCAGATGGGGCCTTCTTGAATGGGCCTACCATGTCCATGCCCCATACAGCGAATGGCCATGTAATGGGGATGGTCTTGAGTGCCAAACCAGGGAGGTGCGTCTGGTGGGCGTACTTTTGGGACCCGACGCAACGGTGGACGATGTTGGTGGCGTCGGCGTGTGCAGTGAGCTAGTAGAAACCGTGCCACATGGCCTTGGCAACTAGCAACTTGGCGCCGGCGTGATGGCCGCAGACGCCGGCGTGAATGTCCTGGAGGATCTTGCAGCCTTCTTCTGGCTGTACACAGCGCTGGAACACGCCGGTCACGCTGCGTCTGTGGAGCTCGCTATTGATGATGACAAAGGACTTGCAGCAGCGCATGACCATTCGCGCCTCTGTATTGTTTCTTGGTAGGATCTTGTGCTCCAGGAAGGCAACGTATGGTGCTGTCCAGTTGCTAGGCTCCACAACCATGGCGACTAGGGCCGGCTCTGGTTGCTGTGGTATCCCAATGTCAATCTCCTTTGGTGGGCTGATCGAAGGTTTGTGGATGATGTCAAGGAAGACGCCTGCTGGTGGCGCTTGTCGGGCCGATCCGATGCGGGAAACGGTGTCGGCCTCCTCGTTCTTGCGTCTGTCGATCCACTCGGCGGAATAGCCATCAAAGTGTCCTCCCAGCTGGTCTACCGCTTGGCTATGCACAATCATCGTCGGAGAGACGGCGTCGCAAGTCCCGGCTACCTGGCCGGCGACTAGGTCGGAGTCTCCATAGCATCGTAAGCGGTTGACGCTCATCTATTTAGCGGCTCTCATGCCATGAAGGAGGGCCTCATATTCTGCCATGTTGTTGGTGCAGGGCTTGAAGTTAAGGTGGAGCACGTAGCGGAGCTTGTCTCCTTTGGGCGAGGTTAGTATGACCCTGGCCCCTGCGCCGTCGGCGTTCTTGGAGCCGTCAAAGTGGAGCGACCAGTAGTGGAGGTACAGGAGCTTCTCTGGCTGCTGTGCTTCTTCCCAGTCTGTGACGAAATCAGCTAGGGCTTGTGACTTGATCGCTTTGCGGGGCTCATATTTGATATTGTGGACGCCGATTTCGACGGCCCACTTGGCGACTCGCCCGGTCGCCTCGCAGTTGCGTATTATGTCCTGTAGGGGTGCGGAGGAGACTACCGTGATCAGGTGCTCCTGGAAATAGTGCGGGAGTCGCCGCTGAGCTCGGAATACCGCGTATACCAGTTTCTGGTACTGTGGGTACCGATGTCGTGAATCCGTCAGGACTTCGCTGATGTAGTAGACATGGCGATGTATGAGGCGCTCCTTTCCCTCCTCCGGTCGTTCGACGACCATCATGGTGCTGACGACTCGAGTGGAGGCCGCGATGTAGACGAGCATTTGCTCTTTGTCGAGTGGAGCAGCGAGGAGTGGGGCCGCGAGTAGCACTTCTTTGAGGGATTTGAGTGCATTGTCGGCCTTCGTGTCCCATTGGAATGTGGGGTTCTTGCGCATACGGCGGTAGAGGGGCATTGCCTTCTCGCCTAGTCGGGGTATGAAGCGACTGAGGGCCGCGACTCGCCCGGCCAACTTCTGGACGTCGCACAGGCACTCGGGTTTCCCGAGTCGCGCGATGGTGTCGATCTTGGTGGGGTTGGCTTCGATGCCTCGCTTGGAGACTACATATCCCAGGAGTTATCCGGTGGGGACGCCGAAGGTGTATTTTCCGGGGTTTAGCTTGATGTTGTACCTCCGCAGGTTTGCGAAGGTTTCGGCTAGGTCGGCGAGCAGGTCATCCTGGCGGGTGGATTTTACCACCATGTCGTCGATGTAGATGTGAGTGTTGCGGCCAATTTGGCTCGCTAGGCACTGCTGCATGCATCTCTGGTATGTGGCGCCGGCGTTCCTTAGGCTGAACGTCATGGCCGTGTAGCAGAAGGCGCCGGATGGCGTGATGAATGTCGTCTTCTCCTCATCCTCGACTGCCATCTTGATTTGGTTGTAACCAGAGTAAGCGTCGAGGAAGCACAGCAACTCCGATCCCGCGGTCGAGTCAATGATCTGATCGATGCGCGGTAGGACGAACTCCTCCTTCGGGCAGGCACTGTTGAGGTTGGTGTAGTCGATACACATTCTCCATGTGTTGTTCTTTTTCAGAACCAGGACTGGATTTGCTAGCCACTTGGAGTATTTGATTGGCCGGATGAAGCCTGCGGCTAGCAGGCGCTGTACTTCTTCGGCGATTGCTCGTCGGTGCTCTTCATTGAAAGGCCGTAGCGACTGCTTTACTGGTCGCACTTTGGGGTCGGCGTTGAGGTTGTGCTCAGCGAGTTCCCTCGGGACACCTGGCATGTCAGATGGCTTCCATGCGAAGATGTTGCGGTTCTCATGGAGGAACCCGATGAGCGCGCTTTCCTATGCGGGGCTCATGTGCGCCCGATGTGACCGTCTGGCTGGAGTCGCCTGGGACGAGCTCGACGGTGCAGGTGTGTGTGGTCGCCTCGAACGTGGAGTTCGCGGCGATTGGTTTCTTCAGGATGGTGGGATCATCCTTGTTGATGTTGCCCGCGTATTTCGCAAGCTCCTCCGCGTGGTCGGTCTCCGTAGTGATGACGGCGTCGGCGAGCTCAGCTCCTTTGTCCTCGCATTCCACAGCCATGTCGGGGTCACCGTGGACGGTGATGATGCCGCTTGGCCCTGGGAGCTTCATCATGTTGTAGGCGTAGTGTGGGGTCGCCATGAATTTTGCGAATGCCTGGCGGCCCAGGACACAGTGGTAGGGGCTGCGGAAGGTCACTAGCTCGAATACGATCCTCTCTGTGTGGTAGTTTACCGGAGTGCCGAAGGTGACCGGTAGCGTCACTTTTCCGATCGGGTACGCCTTCCGACCGGGGACGATACCGTGGAAGGTCGTCAGGGTTGGCTCGATGGCTGCTTCTGGGAGCTGGAGCCTCTTTAAACGTGTCTAGGTACATGATGTTAATGGAGCTCCCACCATCAATTAGTGTTTTGGGCAGCCAGTAGTCGGCCACCTTGGGCCTGACTACTAGGGCGACTCGCCCTAGGTATTCGATTCTTGGTGCATGGTCCTGGTGACTCCAGGTGATGCTCTGCTCGGACCAGTTGAGGAAGCGAGGAATGTCGACTTGGGTCACCGTGTTGACGGCGACCGCGCGGGTGAGCACCTTCTTCTCACGCTTGGTGCCAAGTTCGGTGAAGGTGTGTAGCGAGCCGACGACGTTGCCGAAGCTGCCGGCGTTTCCGTTGTCCCGTGGTGGATTGTTGCTGGGGTCCTCTCTTGCTCGCCTCGCCTTTTCAATATCTTTGAGAGAGTGGCAATCTGTGGTGGTGTGGGTGGCGGGTTTTCCCTCCCTGCTGTGGTAGATGCAGGGCTGATTGAGCAGGGCAGCGGGGTAAAATTTCAGTCTTACTATATTGTTGGAGCGGTAGCATCCGCTGTCACGGTAAGTTCCTCCATCGCGGCGGTAGTTCTTGGGTTCGCGCTGACCGTAGCCAGTGTTGGCGACGAAGTCGACTCACCCGTCCGTGCGGCGCTTGTCGGTGATGCAGGTGTTGCTATAGCGCATGTCGTGTAGGCGCCCGCTATCATGGATGTTGGTTCGGCGTCTTCCTCCCGACTCGTCGTCGGAGTCTTGGTTGGGGTCCTCCTCCGCATAGCGCTTGGAGATCTCAAGGAGGTCGGGGACGTTGTCGAGCGTCCGGTAGACCCTCTTGATCTTAGTGACCAGGGGTTCATACCGGCACGCATTCTTGAAGCAATGTATCGCCGTATCTGGGTGGATGCCGGAGGCGTTGATCCACAGTTCTTGCCATCTTTGGATCCAGCGGCGAGTCGACTCACGTTGTCCCTGGATGCATCGCTCCAGGTCTTCTATGGTGGTGGCGCGGGTGTAGGAGCCCTCGAAGTGCCTGATGAAGGCGTCCCGCATTTCTTCCCAGGAGTCGATGTTGTCAGCGGGTAGCGTATTGATCCATTGTCGGGTCGCACCCTCCATCATCAGGGGGAGGTAGCGAGCGGCGAGCAGGTCGGTGTGGCCTGCGATTCCCATTGCCATGAGGTATGTGTCCAGCCAGACAACTGGATCATACGTCGGATCGTACTTTTCTATCTCCTTGGGAGCCTTGAAGTTGGCGGGGTATTTTTCCCCACGGATCATGGGTCCGAAGCATTGCGGCCCGACTTGACTGAGTGAGCCTCTTTGCTTCGGGTCGCCGCGGTTGTTGAGGGTGTGCCTCAAGTCGTTGGGCTGGCACGCCCGCCACGACTGGTTGTTGACGATGTGCGTTCGGGCATCAATGGGCTGCCTGTTGGCGGCGACCGTGTTATTCGCCGGTCGTGGCTCGTTGGTGGACAGCGCGGGGTTGGCGGCCCGTGGTTGATTCGCCAGGGGCTGCGGTGGTGGGCAGGTCAATGCGTTGGCGACGGTAGGGTGACCGCTTGATGCCGCTCTACTTGCTGAGGAACGGGAATACATCCGTCCCCGCGGGTCGGCTCCCACAGCTTGTTGCCCGACGGCCCTGGCGAGTAGGGCCTTGGCGTACTAGATCTGCAGCGCGTCGTCGCCTTGGACGTCGAGGTTGGCAACCGCGGCGTCAGCCGCGACGACGTTGTCCATGGGGGTGGAGTAGAGTGGTAGTCCGTTGACGTCGCGGGCTTCAGGCGAGATGATGATCCACGGTTGGTCTGGAGGGACACGTGGCCGATGGGTGGTGGAGGGGCTCCTGTCGCTGGTGCGCCGGGTGGTGGCCTTGCGGGGTTGCTTCCGCCTGGCGGTACGTTCTTGCAGTATTCGCGCTCGGCCATGCCTACGGGGTCGCTTTCGTCCTTGAAGTTCAAGGTGCGGTCCTAGACATTGGAGTTCAGGCAGGTCCTGATGCGGCGCTGGTGATAGAGCGATAGCTCCCGCGCTGTTACCCGCTCGAGGCGGTATTTCTCGCGCTCGGCGAGTTCGTTGCGTTGCGCCTCCTTGAGTCGCAGACGGGCTGCCTCCACCTATGTGGCCATAGCGGTCGGCAGGATCAGTGTGGAGAACAGATCTGGAGGGGCAGCCGTGCTGCCCGCCATGTAGATCAGGTTAAAATGATTGGATCTGGCGCGGAAGTCTTCAGGCGACTCCGAGCCGGAATCGGAATCGAAGATCCCGAGGATGGAAGGGTCCTCGAAATCCTCCAGGTTGGAGACTCGCGTGATGGAGTCCTCTCGTGATGCGGCAGTGATAGATCCGTCGACCGAGGCAGGGGTCGCGGAGTCAGCGTCGTTGTTTAGGGCCTCGTTGTTGGTGGCGGTGTTGTTCTCGGCCGCGTCGCTGGCGGCCGATTCGTACTCAGTGAGGAGGCTCCTGATGGAGTGGACCTGCTCCTCCGAGAGCAGATGGCGGTGTGGCGGCGATCCGCCGACGATCACCATTGCAGCTGGGTCGACCGTGCCGGTGAAGCCGACGAAGAGGTTGATGGAGCCGACCGGCATCACTGCGCCATGAGTGATCGGGCGTGACGCCGGGATGTAGCTGTTGGGCAGGATTTGTAAGATCCCACCGATGGCGATCATGCGGCCGGTGGCGAGCGGCCGGTCGATCGATGGATAGGGTCTCGCCGCAGAACTCAGGCCAGTCCTTCTATGCCCCACGGTGGGCACCACTGTCGTGGAAATGGCCACAGCAGTCGCTGCTACTAGCAGCGATTGATTGTAACGTGAGGAAGAGCGGGCGGCCATCTGCGGTGCGAGATGGGGCGGATGCACATGGTTTACCCAAGTTCGGCCCCCCGAAGGGTAAAGACCTACTCCTGCTAGATTGGATTAATGGAGAGTGAGTTACAGGGGTGGCGAGCTCGGTGTCTAAGCAGCGAGTCGCTTGAGGGGGTGTATGACGGAATGTGAGTCCTAAAGATACCCTAGGGAGGTTTATATAGGGGTCACCTTGCTAGGGTTTACAAGTTACAACCGAGCGAGATACAGACTCGGAGGCTTTTGACCTAATCCGACTGGGCTTCAAGTACGCTTCTGGGCCTTCAGTCTCCAGTCGCCAGGCCTTTCCTTCAGTCGCACTCCAGTCGCCATCCTTCAGGCCCACTTGCAGGCCTTTCGGCCCAATCGGAACGTCCTGCTGGGCATACCCCCTTCAGCATATCCCCATCATGTTTGATTTCCAATAAATCTGTCACCCGTTCCATTGAACCGGAAAACAGCGTTCTAGTCATCTTGCCCATAAGGCATGGCTCACATGTATCAAATGATTCAAAATCAAGTGATTCCAAAAGTCCATCAGAGTGGAGTTTCTTCATGCGTTTAACGCCAATATGACCTAGACGGCAGTGCCACATATATGCAGATATATCATTATCAAGTTTAATCCTTTTAGCATCAACATTATGAATATGCGTAATACTACTATCGAGATCCAACAAAAATAAACCATTTATCACAGGTGCATGACCATAAAAGATATCATTCATATAAATCGAACAACCATTGTTTTCAGATTTAAACGAATAACCACTTTGCATCAAACACGATCCGGATACAATGTTCATGCTCAGTGCAGGAACCAAATAATAATTATTCAGATTTATAACTAATCCTGACGGCATATGAAGAGGCAACGTTCCGACGGCGATCACATCAACTCTTGATCCATTGCCGACCCGCATTGTGACCTCATCCCTTGCTAGATGTCGCTTGTTCCACAGCCCCTGAACCGAGTTACATATATTAGCAACCGATCCCGTATCAAATAACTAGGTGCTACTACGAGTACTAGTCAAGTCCACATCAATAAACATGTATATCACATATACTTTTGTTTGCCTTGCCGGCCTTCTTGTCCGCCAAATATTTGGGGCAGTTGCGCTTCCAATGGCTAGTCCCCTTGCAATAGTAGCACTCGGTATCAGACTTAGGGCTAGCTCGGGGTTTCTTTTCAGGTGCAGCAACAGATTTGCCGCCCTTCTTTCCCTTCTGCTTGCCTTTCTTGTCCTTCTTGAAACCGGTGGTCTTATTGATCATCAACACTTGATGTTCTTTCCTAATCTCCACTTCTGCAGTCTTAAGCATTGACAGAAGCTCGGGAAGAGACTTCTTCATGCCCTGCATATTATAGTTCATCACGAAGCTCTTGTAGCTAGGTGGCAGAGATTGGAGAACATGATGTATGCCTAAGTCAATGGGAATCGTTATTCCCAAGGACACAAGTTTATCGGCGTACCTAGACATTTTGAGTACATGCTCACTAACGGAGTTGTTCTCCTCCATCATGCAGCTAAAGAACTTTTCAGAAGCATTATAACTCTCTACGGCAGCATGGGTATCGAAAATCATTTTCAATTCTCCCATGGTATCAAAGGCATTGCCATTTTCGAAACGCTTTCGAAGTTCTGGCTCTAGCCCATACAGTATGCCGCAATGAACTAAGTTATGGTCCTCCTGAAGAGTTACATAGACATTTGTTTCCTCGTCAGGGGCATCAGGAGCTGGTGGGGGGCCTAGCGGCACCTCTAGCACATATTGCTTTTGTGCAGCAGTGAGGAGAATCCTCAAATTCATAGCCCAGTTGGTGAAGTTGCTACCATTCACAACAAGTTTCTCTTTCTCCATGAACACATTGAAATTAAAAGCAGGTGGTGCCATCTACAACAGAATTTGTAAAGTATATTTAGACTAAGTTTATGATATATTGAGTTCAACTAATCCAAATTACTAATGAACTCCCACTCAAAAACGACATCCCTCGTGTCCTTTTGGTGATTACATGAACCAAATCCACTACACCAAGTCCGATCATCACGTGAGTCGGTGTAGCTTCAAAGGCGAGCATCTATATGGGCATCATATCAACTATATGACTCATGCTTAACCTTTCGGTCCGTGTTCCGAGGCCATGTCTGTACATGCTAGGCTCGCCAAGTAAGAACCTTAGTATTCGCGTGTGTAAAACTGTCTTACACCCGTTGTATGAAAGCGTAGAGTCGAGTACACCCGATCATCACGTGATGTCTCAAAACACAATCCATGAAACGGTGCATACTTAAGGAAGAACACATTTTATCTTGATATCTAAATGAGGGATCATCTTACAATGCTACCAAAAGCACCAAACTAGCAATATAAGATGCATACATCTAATGTGTAAAGTGAGATGATATGGTCCATGCATTCGATATCTATCATTTGCATCGTGGTATGATCTCTATCATTCCTTTGTGTGTAAGGCCAATGTCTATGGAACTTACACGTTGAGTGTGTTGTAAGAGTATCTATCATACATCTACTTACAACAATACCATATCAAGACACTCGCCCAGCAACGATCTAAAACTAGACGCCTCAAATTTATCAATTGTAAGTTTTACGTGGCTTAGGGCTTTCAGAGATAGAACCGGTCTTACCTACGAACATGAACCACAACGAGGATAACCAAGTTATTAGCAACTCGTTGTAAATCAGATATTGACTATAGTAGGAGAGACAGACACCCGCTAGCCACTTATGCAAAACTAGTTGCATGTCAGTCGTGGAACCGGTCTCATGTACGATGACATGTAAGGTTGGTCCGGGCCGCTTCATCCCACTATGCCACCAATATCCAAAATACATAGAAGATGCAATAACATGATCATCATCGCCCACATATAAACATATGTGTACTACCCATGCAAAGCACCTACGCATAGATCAGGCTTTGATACCACTGTTGGGTCCACAGCATAGAAAACAAAAAAATTCCTACGATGAGAACTATACGCCAAGATCTATATACTAGATACAAAGCAACGGGTGGACATACATCCATGGAGAACTTACCCTCGAAGACAATGAGTTTTGAAAACGAGTAGGAACTCGTGGTTGATGTAGTCGTACGCTTGCCGATCTCAAGATCGTGTGGAAGTACGAGCACCGCAAATCAGCAGCACATCCGTCCTCGCACACACGTTCAAGACACCGGACAACCTCCACCTCCTCGCTCCAGCGAATCAGTGGAAGCAACAACTCCTTCCAGACGCAAGGCCACTGGGAACATGTATCTCGCTAATCCGAGACCATGGGGGAATATCTAGAGGGGGAGAGAGATCCTTCACGAGGAGGCGTGCTTTGTGAGGGAGGAGAGGGGGGCCTTTTATAGGAGAGGGGGGACTCCTCCCCTACCATGGCCGGCGGCCAAGGAGGGAGCCCCTCCTCTTCCTCATTCATGTGGTGGAAGCTCCACTCACACCAATTCAAGCTCCACCCAAAGTTCCACTCACATGCATTAAATTTCCACCAAATTTAATGCCACTCTCAATTAATAAAACTCTTTTATTTACTTTATTCAGAATTTTGTTAATTACTTTAATTAACAAACATTCACATAAAACCCCTTGCAACATTTCAATATCACATGCAGAACCAGTTTCTGCAATTTCACCCGAAACAATTCCGGTTTCTATCGAAACAATTCTTGTTTCTATCGAAACATTTCCTGCGCTTTGCAAACCTTTTGTCTGAAACATATGTGCTCCTAAATGGTGTCCGGCAACCCTTAAGTGTGTCACCCTACAGTTCGCGAATAATGCAGACATGATTGAGACTCCTCTCAGATCAATAATCAAAAGCGGGACCTGGAGATCCATACTGACTCCTGCACATTCAACGATGACTTCTGTGATCGTGAGAACCTTTAACGCTAGTAACTTAATCCCTTTGTCTCATGATATAATACATGTCCGAGATTCGATCATCGGTATCCAAATACCTAGTTTGATCTCGTTACCGACATGCACTCTTTTCTCGTTCTCGTGATATAACATTCTAGTGATCACATCACTTGCTTGCAAGCTATCTTAATGTGATATCACCGAGAGGGCCCAGAGTATATCTATCCGTCATCGGGATTGACAAATTCCACTATTGATCCATGAGCCCAACATAACACCTTCGTAGCACTGAACCCACCTTTATAGTCACCCTGTTACGATGTGACGTTTGATGTTATCAAGATACTCTTCTGGTGTTAGCAATTAACATGATCTCATGGTCTAAGGACTAAGATTATTCGTATGATGTTATAGCAATATAAACATAATGACTTTGATCGTAATGCTATACTTCGGATGAATGTTCATCACATCATTTCACAAATGTTATGACTTCGTTATTAACAACATCCAATGTCTATGATTAGGAAACATTGATCATCTTGTTAATCAATGAGCTAGTCTATAAGAGAGGCATAACTAGGAACCCCTTTTTGTTTATCAAACACACATGTATTGATGTTTCCTATCAATACAATTATAGCATGCAAAATAAACATCTATCATATAAAAGGAATACATAATAACTTTATTATTACCTCTCAGGGCATATTTCCTTCAAAAGTATGATCCCTAGGCCTTGTTTCTAAACATTGAAACATCGTTTGCAACTAGATCTGTTACATGTTTGCTTGCTTCCATCTTTATTTCAGATTACCTTTAGTCCCTTCCTACCCGTCAAGCTCTTTTCTGGCACCGTTACCACTTATAATTATCCATACCACTTGTATTTCACTATCTCTTCGCTGAACTAGTGCACCTATACACCTGACAAGTGTATTGGGTGTGTTGGGGACACAAGAGATTTCTTATATCTTGATTGTAGGGTTGCTTGAGAGGGATACCTTTGACCACTTCATCCCTGAGTTCGATAAACCTTGGGTAATCCACTTAAGGGAAACTTGCTGCTGTTCTACAAACCTCTGCACTTGGAGGCCCAACAACTGTCTACAAGAATAGAAGTGCGTAGACATTAAGCTATTTTCTGGCGCCGTTGCCGGGGAGGTAAGGTAAAAGGTACTCACATCCTCCGGTGTGAGTGCTCGAAGTTATTTCCTTTATATTCTGCAATTTTGTCTTTTTGTTTCTTGTTTTCACTAGTTAGGCTTAATGGAAAACAACAATAGAATTAGAGAGCTTTATAGTATTTATCTTGAGTTAGGACATGAAGTGTTTGAAGAGAAAATTAAAAAACCTATGGAACTTTATTTGCATGCTAATAGCAATGTTGTTAGTATGAATTCTTTGGACACCATTATTGCTAATGCTATGGAAAAGCTAAGCTTGGGAAAGCTAGTTTTTATGAAAATGATCTTTTTAGTTCCCCAGCTTTGGAAGATAGTTATTATATTGCTTATGGTGATACCAAACCTCTAATATTTGATGATTACAATGATGAATATGATATTTTCAGTCCACCTACTATTGAGGAGAAAATTAATGATTACAATATGCCTCCTATATTTGATGATTATGGTGATGAGAAGAATAATGATAGCTATTTTGTTGAATTTTCTCCCACCACAATTAATAAGAATGACTATGCTTTTGTGGAGAGTAATAATCATTTTATGCATGTGGCTCATGATAAGAATGTTTTATGTGATAGTTATATTGTTAATTTTATTCATGTTGCTACTGAAATTTATTATGAGAGAGGGAAACATGGTCTTATATATCTCAACATTATTAAGTTTCCCCTATTTATGTTGAAAGTCTTGAAGTTGCACTCGTTTTGCTTTCCTATGCTTGTTGCTTTGTGCTTTCATGACTTGTTTTCTAAAATATTCCTATGCATAGGAAGTGGGTTAGAATTAAATGTGCTTTGAATTTGCTTCTTGATGCTCTCTTTTACTTCAATTCATATTTCTTATGTGAGCATCTTCTCAAACTATCATGTCTATCTTAATGGCTATAAAGAAAGAGCTTTTGGGAGACAACCCATTATATTTTTACTTTTAGTTTATTTATTTTTTGTTGAGTCTTGGAAGTTATTGCCTCAGTAATAACCTCTTCTTATCCTTTTTATGTGGTTTTTGTGCCAAAGAATAACCTCTAATGAGAGAGAAGTAGGATTTGGGGAAGTGTTATCCCGAAACAGATTTTTGTGCTTCACTGTAAAAATTCGTGAAAAAGCTCTGTATGTCGGATTGAGATGTAATTTTCTTAATAAATCCCTCAGGTTGTTAGATAACTTTCGTTAGTTCAACACTTTTCGATTTGAGCAACATAAGATCTTCGAAAAAATTGGTTTTCACCTGCTGGTCTGTTTTGACAGATTTCTGTCATTATTTGCATTTGCCTTTTAATCTCTTTATCTTTGAGTTCGCTTTGATCATTTAAACTTTTTAAAGGAATTTCTACAGTAGCTTATGTTTTAATGGAAGTTTTACTCGTGTTGAAACTGAACCAAAAGACTTATTATCTTGAGTACACTAATGTTGCTAATGAAGATTGTGTGAAGTTTTGTATGAAGGAAATTTTAAAGTGTAGGGAAGAGTAATGTGATAAGATAAACTATGGACAAAAGCTCAAGGTTGGGGATGCCACCCGTGTCACCCCTAGAAATATTCAAGAAGTACAAGCTTCAAAGCTTGGGGATGCCTTGGCATCCCCTTCATCAATTAAAATTTCAGGTTTCTTCCAAACACTTCATTGTTATTGTTTCATGCACAATTGTGTTGTTCTTGGAGCTTCTTTGTTTTTGTTTTTAGTTTTCATTTTCTTAGTTTTCTTGAATAAATTGGTTGGAACCCCTCATTCATGCATTATTTTTCAAATAAAGTTGGTTTGGATTGGAAAAGAGTAGGAAAACTTCATGCTTAAGTGGTAAAAAGGAGCTTGTTTTTGACTGTGACTTAGACTTTATCATGTCATGCTTGATATTGTTTTTGCTTTATTCTTAGTGATTTTTTTTGTAGCATGACATGTTATAAACAATTGAGATTGCTTAATGTGCCTTGAAATAATCATGCATTGTTTTAGCATATTAGAACATAGTATTGTGGTATTCTCCTTTAATGCTTTATTTGGGTTGACTTGGTGCATGCTCACACCATGTTAAGACTAAACCAAGTCACCATAGCCTCTATGATCATTTAGTTTTCGTCTTGTAATATCACTTTATGCTTTAATTAATAATGTTTTGTCGCTTTGCATGATTATGGCCAGTATTGTTCTCGTAGTTGGTCGCTCCCAGTCTTTTGCTAGCCTCCATACTAAGTATGAGTTCCACCCATGCATCCAACTCCAAATAAAACCAAGTTATTTCAAAGAGTCCACCACATCTACCTATTAGCATTTGCTATTCCAAGTATATTCATGTTTTTATCTTCCTTCTGAATTAAACTTGTTATGTGAAAATTAGTGATTAAAGCTCTCACGAACTTGATGGCACACTTTACTGTTCTTGCCCCTAATAAACTTGAACCATTGTGTCATCTATGTTGTATATGCTTGCACTTATATGCTGGGGATTAGCAGAACCATGTTGTCATGGGGAACGCTTTCAACATTGCACTTGTACATTGTACCCAGTTGATATCATGCTCTTTTGTTTATGGATGTCATCGGTGTGAAATGAAAGGGGAGATTATAAGTCCATGGAGTTATGTATGTGTGTTAGAGAAACATCTGGGCTGCTGGTCTAATCCATGCCTAATCATAGTGGAAACCTGCAGCGTAACCATAATGAGCAATCTATGAAGCATTCTTCTTATAAAAAAGAGATAGAGATTGAGAAAAATAAAAAAAGAGATGAGAAAAGAGGAAAGAGAGAAAAAAGCACCATTTTCCCATGGTAAATAAGAAGATTACTGAGATGCTCGTTGTATGCTTGCCTTATCATTTTGATATGGTGTATCTTCCATATCATCGAGCAAGGGGTACCCCGTTGGCGGTTCTCTATGATACACATGTACTTACTATGATAAGAACTTACCGGTAACTAAACTTGAGTAGCATGAGGAGCGGCCCTCGTATTCAAGGGATATGAGATTGCCAACTTATACTTTGTTAAGCATATACTCCATAGTTTGTTCACTTTAACCTTAACCACTTCAAGATGCTTATGATAGGGGAAATGAGAGCTGAAAGCTAAGTACCATAATTTTTGGAAGCTCTTTATGAGACTTGAATCCCTGCTTCCTTCTATGAAGGCCTTTCTTTTACTTTTATATTGAGTCTTCGTCTTCTATCTTTATGCACCTATTAAGAGAGCATAGTGGCTATTCTTAGTTTAATGTGCATTGTCCCAAGACTTGTTGATTGATGCATAACTTTGATATTGCTTGTTCTTAAACTATTTGTATCTAGTCACCCATATGAACTTTGAAGGTTTCCTATGCATTTATGTTTTGCTACACTATGAGGGACAAGATGAATACCATTATTATTATGTTTTCTTTATGTGAAACAAACAAACGTCTTGCAAAGCATTGTTATTCATGAATCTTTTGTTTGTACCTTTTCATGCTACAACATAGTTGCTTTGTCTTATTGTTAGAACTATATCTTTCATCCCATGTTTAGGGTACTTTGATCCCAGCTTTCAATGCTTGCAAATGGTTTGATCTTGATTGTGATGGTGCATGTCACCTCAAAAAATATTCTTTTTATCACTTACCTACTCGAGGACGATCAGGAGTTAAGCTTGGGGATGTTGATACGTTGCAAATGTCTATAATTTTTTATGTTCCATGCTTGTTTTATATCTACTTTCTTATGTTTGTCCACACTTTGGAGTACCTTTACACATTTTCTGGAACTAAACTATTAACAAGATGCCACAGTGCTAGTTGCCTATTTTGTTCTGTTTTTTGTTCCAGAAAAGCCAGAAAATGAATATCTCGGAATTGAACCGGACAAAAGCCAAAGTCGATATTTTACTGGAAGACTCATGGAGCCATAAGACGATACGGAGAGGGCCCAGTGGCTGGCCACACCATTTGGTGGCACGGGTCACCCTTGGTCGCGCCACCAGGTGGTGTGGGCCCCTGGTCCACCCTCTGACATCGCCCCTTCGCCTATATAGGCCTCCCGGGACGAAAACCCTAAGTACCAGATCAGATTTCCACGAAAAGTTCCACAGTGCCACCGCCACCGAAGAGGAGATTCGGGGGACAGAAAGTCTCTATTCCGACACCCTGTCGGGACGGGGAAGTGCCCCCGAAGCCATCTCCATCGATCTCTACCACCATCTCCATCGCCGTTGCTGATTCCCATGATGAGAAGGGAGTGATTCTTTCTCGAGGCTAAGGGTTCTACCGGTAGCTATGTGTTCATCTCTCTCTCTCTATGCATGATCATATTGTGATCATGAGATTTGTAATCAAGTAGATCTACCTTGCTACTCAAGTGCTTTAATGGATCTCTGGCTCTCCCCACATGTGTGAAAGTGATAGCGTGCACACCATGGTGGCACTTAGGCTAGAGATTACAAATACTTGTTATGAGTTATATTTGGAGTTGGATGTCTCTATGAAATTGTGGTGTTTGTTGGAACCATCTAGCGCTCAAGGTGATAGTGAGGGGTTATCTAGATGGGGAAGGCGGACTTTGAGGAGTGTTGTTATATCCCTACCATGGATTAGAGTGTCTAACCGGATAGTAGTTTAGAGTAGTATCATAAAGAGATGATATTTATATGAGAGTGTTCACTAGTGAAAGTATGATCCCTAGGCCTTGTTTCTAAACATTGAAACACTGTTTGCAACTAGATCTGTTACATGTTTACTTGCTTCCATCTTTATTTCAGATTGCCTTTAGTCTCTTCCTACCCGTCAAGCTCTTTTCTGGCATCGTTACCACTTATAATTAATCATACCACTTGTATCTCTTCGCCGAACTAGTGCACCTATACACCTGACAAGTGTATTGGGTATGTTGGGGACACAAGAGACTTCTTGTATCTTGATTGCAGGGTTGCTTGAGAGGAATACCTTTAACCACTTTCTCCCTGAGTTCGATAAACCTTGGATAATCCACTTAAGGTAAACTTGCTGTTGTTCTACAAACCTCTGTACTTGGAGGCCCAACAAAGAATAGAAGTGCGTAGACATCAATGGCAAGCTCCAAGCATGAGATCTTCTAGATATGGCGCACCTTGAACTTGCACTTCATTTCTTGATGATGTCTTGAAGATTGCCATAAGGAAATCCATCTTCTTCTTCTTCTTCTTCAAGACATAATAGATCTTCTTCTTTTCCAACCTTGAACCCAACACATGGTCCAACCGATGTCAATGGACAAACCTACAAGTGAAACTTAATTTACATATTATTCTATAGAGATTGTCATTAATTATCAAAACCACACATGAGAGCATTCATATCCTTTCAACTGATATATAAACAATGTTTTGAAACCAAAGAAAAACTTCATGTGCCTCTGGGATCTGGTGGGGGATTGTTGGAATTCTTACCTAAATGGACCAACCCATATTCCATTTTAATAATTCCTAAAAAATCCTAGAGACCCATATGGCCCATTCATGCATGGCAAGAGATGGGACAAATCTTTAGTCCCACATTGCTAGTTGAAGGAAGTTTTCACCACCTTATAAGGTGGGTTCTTCCACCACTTGGTAAAAGGATGAGAAGGAGAGAGACGTACACGTGCGCTCCTCCTCCTCTGTCGCCCACCTCGCCTCGCTATGTCATGACGTGCGCGCCTCGGATTGCGGGAATGACTTGAGCCGGGAGTTTTTCTTTCTTTTTGCCGTGCATGAGATTTAATTCGAGCGTTTGTCTGAGACTTAATTTGAACGTTTCCTCTGAGATTTAATTCGAACGTTTCTCTGAGACTTAATTCGAACATTTCCTCTGAGATTTAACTCGAACTTAATGGAGGCCGTTTCCTCTCTCGACGTTGCCTGCCTACCCGTGCCTATAAAAGTGAGAGGTCGCTCCTCTCCTGGTACACGCTTCAGTGCATCGCATCTAATCCCAGAGTATTGCGTTGCCGCTCCGTTCTTCCCCATCCCGTCTTGCGGCGTGCACCGCTAGCCGGAACAGTAGGCCTCCGAGACCCCGTTGCTTCGAGTCTTGTACGGGAGAAGAGCGATAAGGTTTTCGGAAAGCGCTATTTTGCGCGACTACTGGATTCATCACGGATAGCGACCGCTCCGACGTCTTCTCCAACAAGGACTTCTTCTCCAACATCAGCAACCTCTTCCTCGACGATGGTGCCAACACCAACACCAGCGGTTCCTCTACCCGTCCATCTGTTGTGATGTACATCCGCTTCCTCAATCTTGTTTATCTTAATCAGATAGTATATCGTTCCTTTTGGTTTGCTATAGATCTTGCTTTGATCTTATCTCGAGATATATGCTTTGCAATCCTCTTGGGTATCTGTCTTAATTTATATCTACTATTTCATATGATTAGTTTAACTTCTATTATTCAATTCATGTTTTATTTAGCGATTATCCTGGGTAAATTGCTCTTTAATTCAACACACTCTGTTGCAAGGACAGCGAGTGTGCTCCATCAACATATGCCACCAAGGGCTAGTCCTGGTTGGTCTCATTTTTTTTTCTTAGCAGGGCAGCACCAGCTACTACAGTCCGCACAAAGTCATCATCAAATTCAAAGGAGTGAAAAGGCACTATAACAGCTATAATCAACACATTCACAGCGTCATGGAGCACCAGAAATGGAGTTTAAAGCATATGACCCTTTCAACATCGCACTGTAACTGGAACCCCCCCCCCCCCCCCCCCCCCCCACCCCCAAAAATATTGACATGATTCCCAGAATTTCGCATTGCATCCATTACATCACATATGTACTGGCACCATGAACATCCATGACCAGCTAGCTCCCTAAGTCCTTTTGTAGCAAGGTGAGTTAAAACAGGAGTACAATCACGACTATTTAAAACACACTCTTTTCACCACACACACCTGCCCGCCGCACTACTTGATATACTGTGACATCCACTTGAACCCGTCACCGTAGCCCATCTTGCGGACGATGCTGCACATGAAGACCTCGAGGGGGCGGACGTTCGACTCGCTCAGGCTCACCTTGCCCTTGCCAGTTGTGAAGTTGCTCAGCCCCATGTGGTAGCGGAGCTCTTCCTCCGAGGCGGCGTAGGGGATGTCAATCTTGTTCCCCAGGATCAGGAAGGGGACGGTTGCCAGAGAATCGTCTGAGAGGAGGGCATCAAGCTCCTTCTTGGATTCGGCGAACCTCTCTTTGTCGTATGCATCAACGAGGTACACCACTGCATCAACCTGACCAGAGGGACAATCAGAAAATGACATCAAAGAGATGAAATAAATACTTCTTGCTGCACTAGTACTCAGACCACAAAAGTAGATTACTAAATCAGAACAAGATCATCAGAGAAATAACAGACATGGCCATGCATGAAGACAACAGGAGCATATGTATAATGCACCAAATTCGATGCGTAAGCAGTTAAGCCTTTTTGGCTGCAACGGGATATTCAAGAAATTGGTGCTATGGTATGAATATATATTGTTCAGAGCACCCCTAATTGTATGATATTCTTTAGTGTCTTGTCCAATCAGGTTGATAGTTGAGGTGATCTGATATGTATGCATCCATTTTTATCACCAAAATCATCCTGCTGCAACACCCAAAATGAATTTAAAAGTTTCTCAGTATTATCGCACAGTACACCCCTTCAAGCAACAAGCCAAAACAATTACCTTGTACTCCTGATATATATATAACACTCCCCCAGAGTGTTATATACATATACATATCCGCGTGCGGTATAGAACACATGTGTACGTGCGACTCCAATGAACCTACACACTAAAAAGGGTCTAGATACACTCCTTTCACAAAGCTAAAACATCTTATATTTTGAAACGGAGGGAGTAAGTAAGAAGCCATGTTGGGCAAAAGAAACATATAAAATAGATAAGAACAGAAGTCACACGAATCTTTCTGCTAATATATGTTTTAAAAGGTAAAAAGAAGACACAAAAATTTCAGAAGACCATCATGCACCGACTGATATGAAAGCATATTTTCCCCTTTATACAAGTAGCTAGATTGCCACATTGCAGATATGTCGACAGTGTTATCATGGATCTTGAAAGCCACACAATGGCGGAATAGCATATAGGAGTAGGCTACTTGCAGTTCAACGCACTAACCCCACCAATCAACTTGATAAATATATTCACAATACGCAGCTGGTGTTACATGTAGGAACAAAAGGTAGACGCACATATTCTAGTGCATCAGTGCCAACTATTGTCCACTGATAACGACATACGCTAATAACTTTCAGAGGTAGCAGAACATGCTAAAGTCATACTGCGTCTGTAATCTATATTTCATAAGGAGCTAGAATCGTACCAAACAACAGCACAGTACTTCTAGAAGCTACACCACAGGAGAAGAGGCACATAAACAGATATGACAGTACACAAAATAACTCATCTATATAAAAAAGGAGAAGATCAGACCTTAGCATAGTAATCCTTCCACACACGGCGGGCAATCTGATGGCCTCCCAAGTCAAATGCCTTGAACTTGATCTTCCCGATGCTCAGCTCTTCAGAAGTTGGATACTGAGTAGGCTGATGCTGAACCAACCTCTGCCAGAAGGAAAACAAATCCAAGTACAAATTTATTCAGCCAACACGAGCAAAAACATGTGATTTTGCATTTGCTTTCTATCTTTAACTTAATTATAAACAGATTCTGAGCATACTCACCAGGCAGTAACAAAGAAACAAAAAAGACTGATTGCCAAACTAGTAAATCAACATGAATTTAAGTAAAATATAAATTCTCTGAAGAAGCACTTGCACCAGATCTAAATTGCATGCCCCTGAATCAGCATGGTAGCTAGCCATGATTAGACGAATCCTTTTTTTCTTGAATTAGTATACTAGCGCTCAAGAAATCAACATGATTTTTTTTATTATGCACAAATAACTGAAAGAAGAATTATCCAGATCTGGCAAGAAATCCAGTGCTGACAGAAAGAAGGCAGCTCAACTACCAAAATGAAACCTGTCCAAACTATCCTCAACAGGAAACATAGACTTGTGGCACTAAACTACTAATCCAGTAACTCTTCACGAATGGGGAATCAGTTTTCCACATACGATCGAAGCCTCCCGAATCTAAGGAAAGTGGGATTTATCGCAACACACTTTGAAAATTCCACAAACTGTTTGAAAATGGTCTATAACAGGAATAAAAATCTCCAAGAACACTCAACCCTTGAGATGAACATCTACCAACACAAATATCTCCAACTCTAAAATTCGACTACAAACACACCCTTCGATCCAAATCCTACAGATACTAAAAGGGGAATGAATCACACAACTACTCCCTTCCGTAAGTCGTAACGCATCCCGATCCGGGTGCCATCACAATTCCATCAGACTACCAAACTCTATTTCACAAAAAGCAACAATTCTATTCTGAAGAACAAGTAATCAGAAAGAAAGTGACTATTTTTTCCCGACCTCGTCCTTGAGCATGTGGAGGAGCGTGGTCTTGCCGGCGTTGTCGAGGCCGAGGAAGAGGATCTTGGCCTCCTTCTGCCATAGCCCCAGCGACGCCAAAACCCCGTAGAACCAGTCCACAAGGAACATCTCCGGTCGCCGTCGGTGGCCTCCCTCTCTCTCTCTCTCTCTCTCTCTCTCGCTCGCTCGCTCGCCGGAGTAGGAGGAGGTCCCCTCTTAACGGATCTCGACGCGCACCCGCTAAGGAAGGGATCAAATGGTGACGTGGCGGCCACCGCGCCGCTGACGCTGTAATTAATAGGAGGAGCGCCGTGAGCATAGCAGGTAGGGTCAGTGCGCAGTGGGGCCCACTGGTCAGAGGAGTAGGTGGGAGTTCGTTGGTTTGGAGATGGGCCAGCAGCTCGCGGATTCCTTTTTGTTTCTAGCAAGGAGAGCACCAAAGTGTGCAACCCTTGTGTCAAAAAGCTGGAATGTGCCGTATATGAGTATATCGTCATGTGGAAAAAACGTTGGAATGTCGTATTTTTAAGGTGTTTTATTCGGAAAATGAATTTTTTTTTCGATTTTCAAGAATTTAAATACTTCCTCTGATCCTACTAAATCAATATCAATGACACTTATTATGTATCGGAGGAAGTAATATTTTTAAGAATGACATTATACATTTATTTTCGAAAAATGTCATTATTCAGACATAACTCTTAAATTTTACAACCCACTAGGGAAGAAAATGCAGAAAGTATTCCCTTCAAGTTAGTACATCCAACAAAAGTCTTGTCCAGATTTCATCAAATTGAACACGTGTTTTGACCATACGGACCATGTTTAGTCTGCCCTCGTCCATGGAAACATCAAATTAGCACCTGGTATGTCACGTCGTTACCGAGTACTTATAGTGAGACTTTAGATGTCATCTCCTTTCTAGAAAACTGCTACTCCTGGTAAGTCTGAATAGCATTTTTCTTACCGAGAATATGACCGGAAGAGTAGCAGAAGGAAAACTCTGCACCGATCTGTTTCAAGCAAATAACTAGAGTTCCCCTTTCCCTCTCTCTTTCCTACTACAATAGCTTGAGGAGTTCCTCGGTTGCTCCTAGCCGAACCGAAGCCACTCTCGTTGGTGTTGCCGGCGAGGGATGGTGGAGGGGAGGTGTCGACTGTAGGTGTAGGTTTTCTAGTTGTAGAAGTGTTCCCCTAGGGGTGCGTTGGAGCAAAACTTGGGATCTAGGCGACTGGATCCGGGGACTAGGCTTCCTTTTC
Organism: Avena eriantha; assembly: GCA_910589775.1. NCBI lineage: Eukaryota > Viridiplantae > Streptophyta > Magnoliopsida > Poales > Poaceae > Avena > Avena eriantha. The sequence continues at coordinate 288,097,371 of OU342744.1, read as the reverse complement.
TTGGTGTTGGTGCTCCTCTGGCTGGAGAATGACGTCGAGGAAGGGGCCACCATCTCCGCAAATAAAGATTGTGTCGTAAGTCATCTTGTGTTGCTGAGGTGCTGCGCTATAGAAGCTCTCCTGGCCGACTATGGAAGCGAGGGGTGTTGGGGGGATACCCTCGGGTAGGGTCACGCCGGGGTATAAAGGCCGAGTTAGCCGAGGTACGGCAAGGTCAAAGCGAAAGATGGTCGGGTCACCTCAAGGCAGGCCGACTTACGGAGTAACCCGGACCGAAGGTTGTCCACCTGACTATGTCCCGACCGACTTATGTCGTATGCCGGCAGGCTATTTGTAACTTGTATGCAGGAACCTACGGATCTGGGTTAACCAGGCCTGATCCGGGTTATACCAGGCTTGCAAGAGAAGAAAGGTATCTCGCTGGTCAAAAGGTGACCTCTGTGCGCAGGAGCATGAGCGAAGCGAACAGAGGGAGGACCAGCGGGGCGTGGCCGACAAAGGTGACACTGCCAATGTCGGTTGACGCTGGCGCCACAGAGGGTTACGTATCCTCTGCATGGCTTACGAAGGGAAAAGAGACCCGGTCGGTTTACTATTTTGGGAGAGGCATATTCCCAGGAATATGCCTCCACGTATGCCCTAGTTGGCAACCTAGCCTCCCTTTTATAAGGAGCGCTAGGGCCTCAGTAGAAGGGGTGGGCCGGTCGATACAAGGGTAGTTGGTTCCTAGAGCTAGAACAGTGGTGAGAGTAAGAGAGCACCTTCTTCCTCCTCTCCGCAATACAGCTCAAGGAGCATCTATAAACCTTGTGAACTTGGAGAATATAAAGGATCTGTGTGTGGAATCACCACACTATCCCTCCCTGGATTCCTCTAGTGCATATTAGTCCCACCTTTAGCCTATCTATGGCATTTGCCGTGACACCACCACGACAGTTGGCGCCCACCGTGGGGCTAGCGGCGCTAGCAGGAGTGAAGATCTGGACGGGAAACATCATCAGCAACGGCGAGCGCATCGTCTCTGGGCTCGTCCAGCGCTTCGGAGCGCTGGACTACGTCAGCGACAATGCTGGTTGCTTCGGCAAGCGACCTCTTCCGTGCAACGGCCTCTTCGTTAAGCTTGGAGCCCACAAGATCTACGTCGGCATCGATGTGTCACCCGCGGCACGTCGTCGAGGGAGGCGAGCCACCCCTTAGCGCGGTTTACAGAGCGCGTATCACTCGCTCTCCTAACCGCGCCGAGGTGATGATGATAGCGCCTAACGCTGGCGCGAGAAAAGACCAGGCACCAGATCTGGAGGTAACACCCAAGGCACCAAGGAAAAGTAGAGGTCCTCCGCTAGAGAGGCCAGAAAATGTACTGCAGCAGGAAATAGATAGCTTGGCAAGCCCCGTTATACCAGTGGTAGATCCGGCTCAGGCATAGGACGAGTTAGAGGAAACTAGACAGAAAATACTAGAGGGTGCGAAAAAGATAGCTGCGGCTCAGCAGTCGTTGAACATAACGCTGCGAGAGTACGCAAGAGCAAATAAGGTAGATGTTGTAAAAGTAAAAGGGAGAAACCTCATCAGTGAAATGAACAAAGAGGGTAAGACTAGAGTTGAGGAATCAGAAAACCCGTTGTCCATGGGGCTGCCGAAGTACAGCACCCCGGCAAAGAACCTTAGAGCAGCGGATGCGGCTGCATCCGAACTAGAAGGTTTGATGGGTGAAGCCCGGCAAAGACAGCAAGAGAGGGTCAACGAGTTAGTTAGGATCGCTAACAGGCAAAATGAAGAGTTGCTCAGGGCTAACCCGACAAGAGCTGGGGTTTCCAAGGTTGTTTATTCGGCAGTGGGTAACCTAGAGAAATCCGCTGGAGCTGCATCATCGCCTCATGCTGGCCCTAGAAGAGAGGAGGTGGTAACCTCGGCAAGGAGAAACAAACAGATAGTCCCGTATGACCCGGCAAGGGTAGGGAAAGGAAAAGAAATGCAAGGAAATGAGGATCGACAAAGTGTCAGCCGAGGTGAAGCTGGCCGAGGTAACCGCGACCAAGGCAATGCCGGTCAAAGAAACGTTGTAAACGGCAATGCCAGACAGCGTAACTCGGCGGGTGCAGGGCAAAACCTACCTCGGCAACAACAACAGTGGAACGCACCTCGGCAAGAGCAGAGTGCCGGCCAGGGTATGCGGCAGAAATGTGCTCAACAAGAGCAAGACAGATACAACGATGGTGATTCGGATATGGTGAATGCATGATACCATAGGCCGGATTATCATGTGATAGGATCAAGGTTGGGAAGCAAGAACTTGATGCCTGATGACGCCAGGTTAAAGCTGGATCGGCTTTATAGGTCGGAGCAAATTAAGGGGCAAGGTCCTCCAGGTCCAGCGTGCTTTGGGCCCCGGATCATGAAAGAGCCTCCGGTACCTAACTTCCAGTTACCCAGAGGCACAAAAACATATGACGGCAGCACCAAGCCGGAGGATTGGTTAATCAACTACGCAACGGCGGTGAAAATTGTGACAGGCAATTTGAGATGGGCGGTGAGATATGTACCTCAGATGCTGGAGGGGCCAGCGAGGGTGTGGTTAAACAATTTACCACCTGGTAGTATCAACTGTTGGATCGATTTTGAGGAAATGTTTGTCAGTAACTTCTCGAGCACGTATCAGAGGCCGAATAGACCACAAACCTTAGCAATGTGTAAGCGGAGACCAAATGAGACAGACCGGGAGTTCCTGACTCGCTGGTGCAATGTGAGAAACTCATGTGAAGGCGTGATTGAGTCTCAGGCCATAGCTTGGTTTGCACAAGGGTGTAGATATGATGTGGCAAAGATTGCAAAGGGATATGCCAACTACACTGGCAAAGACAATCCAGATTGCTGATTCGTATGCTTTGGGTGATCCGACTCAACCCCGGCTTGTGTCAAACGAGTCAAGTGAGGAGTACTACCAGCGACATGGAGTCGGATAATCCTAGCGAAATGATTACCGAGGTAAGAGAAGAGATGATAGACTGGACTACAGGTACAGTTCGCAACAAGTTCCTGCTGTAAACCAAGATCTACCCAGAGCAGGGAGTAATCAGCGTCAGAAAACTGGAGGGCAACAATGGACTCCAAAAAATGATGGCAAGAAAACTTGGACGCCCGAGCAAAAGAGACAGTGGCAGGAAAAGAAAGACCGGCCGAGGTATACGTATGAGGCAATGCTGGATCAACCGTGCAAGTTTCACACGCCAAATCCGAGTAACCCGGTGGGTCATACAACTCGGCAATGTGAGTGGATGAGGAAGATATAACAAAGTGGTTCGGGGAATGCTCAGGCACCTCGGAAAGATAATCCTCGGCAGGAGTTACCTCGGCAGCAATTGCTCTCCAGAGCAAATACGCAACAACTAATGTTGCCACCACCTACGCCGAGGTATGAGAATCATGAGAGAAGGGATGCAGTGCATCAGGTGGAAAATCAGTATCAGCCAGATCAAAGATATCCCGGCAATGAGGGGAGAAATGAATATAGGGAGCATCACCAGAGTTACTATGTGTTTACCATGGAGGAAACATATAGAAAAATCTTGCAGCGCCAACATATGGAAGTGAATGCGGTTATGCTGGCAGTGACGAGGTATATGCCTTGGTCGGATCAGGAAATTACCTGGAGTATCAAAGATCATCCCAAGCTCATGCTGAGTCCTGGTTCGTATGCACTAGTGCTAGACCCAACGTTCATCGGGCCAAACATCAATGTGAGGTTCTCCAAGGTGCTGATCGACAATGGCAGCAGCATCAATATCATTTACGTGGATACAATACACAAATTGGGTATCTCAGAGAACATGCTCCAAGCTACCAGGACAACTTTCCATGGCATTGTGCCTGGTATCTCCTGTGAACCCATTGGCAAAGTCCGGGTTGATGTGTTATTCGGCACGAGAGATAACTGCTGAACTGAGAATTTGGAGTTCAAGGTTGTGAATTTGGAAAGCGCGTATCACGCGTTACTCGGCAGGACGGCCCTGAACAAATTCATGGCCAGTACTCACATCAGTTACCTGAAGATGAAGTTACCCGGGCCAAATAGAGTAATTACCATAGCTGGGGATTTCCAACGTTCCATTGAGTGTGCGTCAGCCGGGTCTAACCTGGCCGAGTCACCGGTGATCACACAAGAGAAAAGAAATATCCAGCAAGTAGCGGCATTGGCTCAGTCCGCGCAGCAGTATATGCCGGTGCTGAGTAACCCGCATGGAAGTGTCTCGTTTCAAGCAACAAAGGATACCAAGAAAGTGCATGTCGATGATTTGTTCCCAGAGCGCACCATAACCATTGGTGCCGGGTTAACTGAGAAATAGGAAAGTGAGCTCGTCAATTTCCTCTGTGAGAATCGGGATATTTTAGCCTGGTCCACACAGGACTTGCAAGGTGTTCCGAGGGAATTAGCCGAGCACTTTTTAAATGTGAGACCCGGAGCAAAGCCAGTGAAGCAATCTCTCCGCTGCTTCGCCGAAGATAGGATAAAAGTCATTGGAGATGAGATAGCTCGGCTCCTTGCAGCCGGGTTCATCATGGAAGTGCTTTACCCGGATTGGTTATCTAATCCGGTGCTTGTGGAGAAGAAGAAAGATGATCCGAATGTAGCAGTGGTATGGCGTATGTGCATCGATTACACGAACCTGAACAAGGCGTGCCCAAAAGATCCATTCCCACTGCCAAGGATAGATCGGGTCATAGATTCTACTGCTGGTTGTGAACTGTTGTCATTCATTGACGTGTATTCTGGTTTCCACCAGATACCACTGAACCCGGATGATCAAATAAAGACTGCGTTTATCACCCCGTACGGGGCTTATTGCTATCGCACTATGCCTTTTGGTTTACGTAATGCAGGAGCAACGTACCAAAGATGTATGCAAAAATGTTTGCATGACCAAATTGGTCGAAATATGCAAGTGTATGTTGATGATGTGGTTATAAAAACCAAGGAAAGCAAAACGCTCCTTGATGATATCCGGCAAACATTCGGGAACCTAAGGAGGTTCCGAATGAAGCTTAACCCGGAGAAATGTACCTTTGGTGTCTCGGCTGGAAAATTACTCGGATTTCTTGTCTCCAGTCGAGGTATCGAAGCCAACCAAACTAAAATCCGGGCCATAGAGCGAATGGAATTGCCGAAGTGTCTTAACGATGTCCAGAAGTTCACTGGTTGCCTGGCATCCTTAAGTCGGTTTGTATGTCGGTTGGGAGAAAAGGCACTACCTCTCTATCAACTAATGAAAAAGTCGGGCAAGTTTGTATGGACGCCACAGGCCAATGAATCCTTCGTCTAGTTAAAGAAAATGTTAGCCACTACACCGGTGTTAGCCTCTCCACTATCAAAAGAGCCAATGTTGCTCTACATCGCCGCAACGGCCAGTCTAAAAAGCCAGTCTATTATCTGAGCGAGGAGGGCGACGAGGAGGGTAAGTCAGTGCCAAGGCCAGTCTATTATCTGAGCGAGGTATTATCATCTTCGAAGCAAAACTATCCTCACTATCAAAAGATGGCATATGGTGTGTATATGGCGGCTAAAAATCTAAAGCATTATTTTGAGGAGCACCCCATCGAAGTAATATGTGAAGCCCCCAGATCTGAGATAATGAGCAACAAGGATGCAAGTGGCCGGATTGCAAAATGGGCAATTGAACTAGCCCCATATGCTCCACAATATGACAGGAGAGATACGATCAAGTCTCAGGTTGTGGCCGACTTTTTCGTGGATTGGGCCAAGATGCAATATGAGCCACCGTTGCCAGATCCGAACTACTTGAGAATGCACTTTGACGGATCAAAAATGAAAACCGGTTAGGTGCCGGAGTTGTGCTTACCTCTCTGAAGAAAGACTAGCTGAAGTATGTGCTGCAGATCCATTTCGCAGCATCGGATAATGTTGCCGAGTATGAAGAACTTGTGCATGGACTCAAAGTGGCAAAAGAAATTGGAATACGTCGGATCCAGTGCTTTGGTGACTCGGATTTGGTAGTTCAGCAAGTCTCAGGGCAATGGGATGCTTTGGATGCAAACATGGCATTATACAGATTTCATGTGCAGAAGATATCATGATACTTTGAGGGGTGCAAGTTTCACCATGTACCTCGGCTGGAAAATGAGGCTGCTGACGTACTGTCGAAACTCGGATCAACCCGACAAGCGATCGCGCCAGGTGTAGCACTAGAACCCCTCAGAAAGCCATCTATCAGGCCATCCCCAGAATCCGAGTCAATCTATATCCCGGCCAATCCAGAGTCTGAAGCTGTGCCCATGGACATTGATGTGGGAAGTGGTTTAGGAAACCCGGGGACTGCTTCGGCAAACCCGGGGACTGTTTCGTAGAACCCGGGGACTGCGCAGCGTGACCCGGCAGAGGTTATGTCGGCGGATCAAATGGAAATTGTCGAGGATGTGTTTCCGGTGCGAGCCATACCGGCTTGGGCACTGCACATATTCTAGTTCCTGAAGGATGGATCTTTGCCCAATGAAGAAGTGCTTTCAAGGCAAATTCAGAGGCACGCAAAGGCATACACGATTATCAATGCTGAGCTATACAAGAGGAGTGTCACGAATGTCCTCCAACAATGTGTTGACTCGAAAGAAGGGCTTGAGATCCTCCGAGATATACATCAAGGGGAATGTGGGCATCACGCCTCATCTAGAGCCTTAGTAGCAAAAGCTTTCCGGCGTGGGTTTTACTGGCCAAGTGCCTTGGAGCAAGCAGAGGATCTAGTAAGAAAATGCAATGGTTGTCAGAGGTATGCTACCAAGACACACATGCCAATGTTGGAGCTCAAGACAATACCAATTACATGGCCATTTGTTGTATGGTGTTTGGATATGGTTGGTCCATTTAAGCCGGCAAGAGGAAATATGACCCATATCTTGGTTATGGTTGACAAGTTTACAAAATGGATTAAAGTAAACCCGATAATAAAATGTGATGGAGCTACAGCCGTGACATTCCTCAAGGATATCATCCTGAGATATGGCTATCCTCACAGTATCATAACAGATAACAGTACAAATTTTGCTGAAGGAGCATTTGTGCGATTCTGCCTGGATAAGAAGATCCGACTGGACGTTGCTTCAGTAGCCCACCCCGCATCGAACGGACAAGTGGAAAGATCCAACGGATTAGTGTTATCCGGGATAAAACCCCGACTCATTGAGCCGCTGCAAAGATCAGCAGGGTGCTGTATAGAAGAACTACCAGCGGTACTGTGGAGTTTAAGAACAACTCCGAATCGATCAACAGGCTATACGCCCTTTTTTCTGGTATATGGGGTAGAAGCTGTATTACCAGCCGACATAGAGCATGATTCTCCTAGGGTCACCCAATACACAGAAGCCGAAGTGCGAGAAGCCCGGCAAAATGATGTTGATCTGCTAGAAGAAGCAAGAGAACTGGCATTGTCCAGATCCGCCATATATCAGCAAAATCTCCGACGCTATCATAGCCGGAAAGTAAACCCCCGAGTCTTCCGGGAAGGTGATCTGGTACTCCGGTTGGTGCAACGCACTGCTGGCATGCATAAGTTATCCCCCCATGGGAAGGGCCATTCATTGTAAGCAAAGCATTGCGCAATGACTCTTATTATCTCATTGATGCACAACCGCAGGAGAAGAACAAGGCAGACAGGTCCAGCGAGGAATCTAAGCGTCCATGGAATGTAGCCCTACTTCTTCCATTCTACACTTAACAAAGAAGTTTGTGTATCCGGGTTTCTCATATGTCGGTATGTATGCCGGCAATGAGCTTATCAATAAAATCTTGGCACCTCGAGCAGTAACTCGGGGACTGCCTTAGTAATATTTGTTGTCCTTTGTGTTAGTTATTTATTTATGTCGGCTAGCTTAAGTTACCTCTACCTAAGCCGGATTAGTAGCGTGTGAGCACCAAAAACGCAACTCTTTGACTTACTGCTGTCCAACAAGAATTGGCTTCATGGCAAGCAAGAGAACAAGTTTGGAAATGCGTAGCACACGAAAAACGACTAAGGAAAGGAACGTAATCGAGCCGACGCATATTGTGCCGACACTATGTTGGATTATTTTGAGCTAATCCTAAAGTTTCCAAGTATTGTTAAGTCAATTTTTGAAACTCGGACTCGTAAGTCACAAAACCGAATCAAGGTAGACGCGAGCCGAGCCATGAAATTGAAGGAATAAGAAAATAAAACTTGGGGACTACGCCCAAGTTAATCCGGTGTGAACAACTTAGTAGCAAAACAAAATCAATATGCTTAATACATCTGCACCCGGCATACCGGGGATCTGAGAAAATTCAAAGTGTTTTTTATGCTCAAGGAGCAGCAGCAGGTGGAGGTAACTCGGCGCCAGCGGGTGGAACTCTGGCCTCACTCGCGTCATCATCTTCGTTATCTTCGGGATCTAAGGCTTCGTCCTCTTCCTCGTCGCCCGAATCATCTTCAATATATTCGTCGTCAACGGCATCGAGGAAGCTTGGTCCTTCGTTCCACTGATGGACAGGGGTGAACTGGATGAGGTTGTGGGTGCAAGCCTTGCACCGAGCAACCCAATCCGGATCACTTGACCACTTGGACCCGGTGCTCAAGCGCTCAAGGAGCTTTAAATCCAATTTTCCGTACCAAGTAAGCACGAAGTGGAGGACAGTGTCGGCTCCAGCACGAGCAGCAGATTCCCTCTAGAGGTCAAGTTGGGTCTCGCAGTCCATCAGCTTATTGATCAAAGCAGTTGATCCCTCCGGAGCTTCCTCATCAGGCCAAAGGGTACGGCTGATCGGGACGGCTGCATCCAGGAGACCCGAACCATAGTTCTTCACAATTTCAATCTGGGCGGATAGGCTGACTAGCAGATCCTCCATGTCAAAAGGAATGGGTTCAGAGCCAGGATCAGTCGGGGTACCCCTCTGCTGGCGGAATTTGGCAACGGCAGAAGCGGCAATGGCATCGCCCTCTAGGAATTTGCCTGAAAACAAGACAAATGAAGTAAGTAAAAGAGTTTGCCTCGGAGAGATACATGTCGGATGAAGGAAAAGAACTTACGAGAAATATGACTATGGATTCGGGTCAGCTCTTTGGTGCAATCAGCACGCCTCTTCCGGAGCTGCTCAAGTTCAGCATTAGCCGAGTCAAGCTTGACGTCGGCCTCCTTCAGCAATTCTTGATCCTTTGCAAGTTGGAGGTTCAGACAATCTTGCTCCTCGGTAAAGTCTTGGCCGGCCTTGTCCATATCAATTTTATGGAGCTCTTTGAGTTTTTTCATCTCAGCTTTGAGCTTGGCAATTTCATCATCCTTGCCTCGGAGCTTGACAAGTTCGTCATCCTTCTTCTTGAGCTTAGCCTGGTGTTGCCCTGCTTGTTCGAGAAAATGCAGCATCATATCAGGCACGGGCACACTATCTTCAAGGGATGCTGCAACGATTTGTTGACCCGGCAGAGCCGAGGTATGAATATCTGCCGAGTCCAGGAGAAAGGAGAGGGAGCACGGAAATTGAGTAACCAAACCGAATTACCTTTTATCTCGGCCAAGTTCTTCCTCATGATTATGTTTTCGGCCTCCACTCCGGCTGTGCAAACCGAATGATAGATTAGTTCGGCGGGAAAAGAAAAAGAAAGATGGGGAGAGAAATCAAGGAGAAAACTTACCCTTTTTCTCGGACTCGGCAAGAAGAGCAGCATGTTTTGAGCGCAACACCTTGTGTAAGTCCAGTTGGCACTGAAATTCGGCACTTTGACGATTGGTGGTAACCTGAAAAGAGCAAAGTTGGCTCAGCAAGGTGTATGCATATTCGAAGTGTACAAACTCTGGACCAAGTGGAACATAACCCGGCTCTAGGTGTGTGCATATTCGAAGTGTACAAAATCCAGGCCAAGTGGAACTTAGCCTGACTCTAGGTGTGTGCATATTCGAAGTGTACAAGATCCGGGCCAAGTGGAACTTAACCTGGCTCTAGGTGTGTGCATATTCGAAGTGTACAACATCCGGGCCAAGTCGAACTTAACCCGGCTCTAGGTAGGTGTGTGCATATTCGAAGTGTACAAGATCCGGGCCAAGCGGAACTTAACCCGGCTCTAGGTGTGTGCATATTCGAAGTGTACAAAATCTGGGCCAAGTGGAACTTAACCCGACTCTAGGTGTGTGTGGCATATTCGAAGTGTACAAGATCCGGGCCAAGTGGAACTTAACCTGGCTCTAGGTGTGTGCATATTTGAAGTGTACAAGATCCGGGCCAAGTGGAACTTAACCTGGCTCTAGGGTGTGCATATTCGAAACTACTAAGGAGCTATGCTAGTTCTCTAAGGAGCATCCGGCCGAGTAACAAGTTACTCCCCAGGAGGCTCGGGGACTAATGGATATATCTCTAAGCACTTGTGCGTATTAAGGAAAAGACAAAGTAGTGTACCTCCATCATCCCGCCAGCAATGTTGATGGCCTTCGCTGCCGTATTCATTTGTGTGCTAAATTCGGCGGGCCCAAACTTCTTCGGGAGATTGTCGCTGGGATTGATGAACTCCGCTCTGTTCCAATTATTGACGTATTCAATCAGAGCCAGAGGATAACCCTCTCCACTAAGCATGTGAGGCGCAACCAGGCCTTTGGCATGGGCCTCCTTCCTTGCAACTTGGGCGGCAGCAGGGCTGGTATGCAGTGCAAGTTGCTTGCTGCTAGCTGACCCGGAGGAGGCATCTTTCTTCGGAAGCATAGACGCAAGGGTGCGCTGTCCAACCTCAATAGATGCTTTAGAGGCACCAGAGCCTTTCTTAGCCTTGGGTTGCTGTTGGGAGGCAGAAGCTTGGGCCGCAGATTTGGACTTGGGTGCGGCCTTGGTGCTAGTGGAGTCTTCTCACCGGGTCTTGGAAGACTCAGATGAGGCAGAAGGACTTGGTGCTGGTATCGGTGCTTTTGTTGCTGCTGGTGCTGCTGGTGGTGTTGGTGCTAATGCTTGTACTGTTGTGGGTGTTGACGGTGGTGCTGCTGGTGCTGCTGGTACCTCGGAGGTGACGGGTTGCCGCTGAGCCAATGAGGAGCTGGGAGCATCCTAATTTAGCTTGTCCTCAGCGGTGCCACTTCCCCCTACACCGAAGTTGCCCTCCTCTGAGCGAGGTGGACTACGATCCGGTGTAGCCACCGAGCCTTCCTGAATCGGGCTCAGTGGGCGTGTGTCATCATTGCGAGGGGGAGATGGGGTATGTCAGAGGGGAGAGACGATAGTGGAGCCGCTCTGGGGAACTTCCACCGCAGCCCTATCAAATTAAACAACGAATAAAGAGTTACGTAACAAAGAGTGGGGTGTGAAGACAAAGAAACTTGAAGCGGAAAATGGTACAAGGAAAAAGAAACTCACTCATCGGAAGTCAGAGGCTCCTTGGGCTTCCGAGCCCTCCGGACTATGGCCTTGGTCGGAGGTTTGCTGGCAACCTTGTCAGCGGATTTCTTCCGCCTTTTGGTTGTCTTGGGAGGCCTGGAAGAAGCAGCTGAGGTGGCAGCCCTTTTCTTAGACGCGGCTGGGGCTGGCTCAGTCGAAGCGAGAGGGGGATCATCATGAATCTGCCCAGCTGGGTGAGATGAACCCAGAAACGTGTAAGAAATGGGTACATCGTCAAATACCTCCACCACCTCAACATCGAAATCATCGTCATTGTCGGGCCAATCCCTTAAGGAAAAGGAGTTACCAGAGGGTCGCTTGGTTGCGTCCGGGGTAGGCAAGAACATCTCTTGATCCGGCTCCTCTTCGTCTGGAACAAGTCGATCCTTCCTCCATTTGAGGGAAGGCTCGGTGCCATCTTCGACGGTCTCCTGAAGAAACATCTAAAGGGAAAATGCAAAGGGGTCAGATAAACAACATGCTCCGACACACGAAATAACTCGGAGAAGGATTGGATGTTGAGATTTACCACAGGAGGAGGCTTATCCCGGCAGTAATGCTCCAACCCCCACTCCCACTCAGCGAAGAAGTCCTTATCGGTCGTGAAGAGGGCCTTGATCCAGCGGAAGATCTCCGTGTTGTTTAACTCGAAGGAGGAGGTCTGATTGGGGTCAAATCGCCAGCTCATATGGCAGAGTTTATGAGTGCGTTTCTGTAGGGGGAGATTCGGCTGCGGACGAATGTGATCATCACGTCCTGTTTGCGCAGCCCCAGATCCTTCAGCTCCCGGAACCTCTTGTTGACCTGATTCGCCAACGCAGTTGGTTTCTTGGGAACCCGGTCCCACAGAGCCGGATTAGGAGGACCCATGGAGAAGGGGTGCAGCCGGATTAGATCCTCCTTCGTGCCATTCCTCACATAGAAGAAGTTCCGGGCCCAGCCCTTGCACGAGTCAAGCCCCGTGACTCGGGGGAAGAGGGATTGCTTCCGAGGAGAGATGGAGGCAGCACCGAATTGGGTCAGGTGCTTGTCCTCCAGGGCACGCTCCTTATCCGGGAGAACGTTCCTCCGCAAACTGAAGAACCGGATCCAGAGCTCTTTGGTGGGCCACAATCCGAGGTACCCCTCTACGGCGGATGCGAAAGGGGAAAGGGATGTAATGCCATTTGCCGGAAGATGGTAGGGTTAGAGTTCATAGATGTTGATGAAATCGTGGAAGAAATTGCTCACTGGCAGGCTGAAGCCGCGTTGGAAGTGAGAGAGGAAGACAACGAACTCACCCGGATTAGGTGAGGGAGCGAGCTCCTCGGAGGCGAGGCGAGAAATCACCCCTTCGGGGATGCGGCGGGTGTGGTAGAGCCAGTCCAGATCATCCTGGCACACCCAGGAACCGGCCCAGGCACCACGCTCCATGGTCTCGCCCTCCTCCTCAATCTCTTCTTCCTCGACGACGGTGAGCTCTTCCTCGATCATTTCCAAGTCATTGTCCTCACCGGCCCAATCGGAGGTGGGGGGTAGAAGCGTGGATTGGCGCGGACCCATGGCTATGAAGTAGTGCGGGAGCGGTAGCGAAGCTTGTGCGAAAAAGCACGGTGCGGCGGCGGCGCTGCAGAGCAGATGCGGCGGCGGTAGCGCTGTCGCAAGGAAGAAGAAGAGGCAGAGATGCTAAGGGGCGCGAGAAGGGGAAAACGCCCAGGCGAAGCGCCCCCTTCCCTATTTAACCACGCCCTAGCAGTGGGTAGTGGGATCGTGCTACGCCCTGAGGCCACACGGTGTGGCCGTGTATCTTCCGGGTCAGCCAATCAGAGGCAAGCCACAGGAGGAGCCACAGGAAACAGGGGATCCCACAACGTGACGTAATGATGCGGGTAACGAGGAGGCAGTTGCGACGTGACGTTTGTAGTAGTAACACCTGACAATAAGTGCAGTAATGGGCACACGCCCTTAAAATAAGGCAAGGTGATGATTACCCTCCACGTAGGACGTGGGGAAGTGTATGAGAGAAGGAAGGTAACATAGAAAACAGAAGGGTAACCCGACCAGCGAGTGAAAATTCGGAATGTGCCAAGGGAAAGCTAGCCCACGAAATTCGAGCTACAAGGTAACTTGGAAAGGGGAGCACAAAGCTCGGTAGATGGAACCTGCCGTGGCCTTAGCAACTGAAGTTGCTAAGACCGCACCAACTTCGGGGACTAATGTTGGGGGGATACCCCGGGTAGGGTCACGCCGGGGTATAAAGGCCGAGTTAGCTGAGGTACGGCAAGGTCAAAGCGAAAGCTGACCGGGTCACCTCAAGGCATGCCGACTTACGGAGTAACCCGGACCGGAGGTTATCCACCTGACTATGTCCCGGCCGACTTATGTCGTATGCCGGTAGGATATTTGTAACTTTTATGCAGGTACCTACAGAGCTGGGTTAACCAGGCCTAATCCGGGTTATACCAGGCTTGCAAGAGAAGGAAGGTATCTCGCTGGTCAAAAGGTGACCTCTATGCGCAGGAGCATGAGCGAAGCGAATAGAGGGAGGACCAGCGGGGCGTGGCCGACAAAGGTGATGTTGCCAATGTCGGCTGACGCTGGCGCCGCAGAGGGTTACGTACCCTCTGCATGGCTTACAAAAGGAAAAGAGACCCGGTCGGTTTACTATTTTGGGAGAGGCATATTCCCAGGAATATACCTCCACATTTGCCCTAGTTGGCAACCAAGCCTCCCCTTTATAAGGAGCGTTAGGGCCTCAGTAGAAGGGGCGGGCCGGTCGATACAAGGGTAGTTGGTTCCTAGAGCTAGAACAGTGGTGAGAGTAAGAGAGCACCTTCTTCCTCCTCTCCCCAGTACAGCTCAAGGAGCATCTGTAAACCTTGTGAACTTGGAGAATACAAAGCATCTGTGTGTGGAATCACCACACTATCCCTCCCTGGATTCCTCTAGTGCACATTAGCCCCACCTTTAGCCTATCCATGGCATCTGCCATGGCACCACCACGACAAGGGGAGAGGAGATGCAGCGTGGAGAGTGTTGTTGCGTTTCTCCTGGCCGTGGCGGCGAGGAGGAGAAACAGCGAGCTACTCCTTCCTCGTGGAGCAACGATGGCCAATCTGCCATCCGATGAGGGGGTGACTGATTGTAGGGACTCAGCTCCTCTATCATCTAATCGTCGTGGACTACATGAGGTTGGGAAGACGACTTGAGTCGGTCATTTGGGATCTCAACCGGGTTCCTGTTGGGGTGCAATGAGTGCCCCGGAAGCTGTGTTGCTTGTCGGAGGTCCCAAGTGGCGGTAGCCCTACGCTGCGACTATCCCTAGCCAAAGTGGCCACTCCGACCACGGATGCATACGTCGCCCGTGCATGTTCTTCCTCTAGGCCGCCGTGCCATTGCGGAGGATCCATCTCGATCTCGATATGAGAACCTTCGCCATCGTCACACCAAGTGGTGTTGTCCCTGGTGGTGGCGCCGGTGCTTGGATCTGGAGGTCGCTGGTGATTTATGGTGAAGGCAGAGGACCTGATTGTGTTTCCTTTCCTAATATTGAGGCCCTATTCGTAAAGGTCGAGGGCTTGATTGTAATTTTTTTGTTGGAGTCCTCCATGTAATTTGTGCACCACTTTAATATAGCTTCCAGGCCCTTCTAGGCCGTACCCGTTAAAAAAAGATCCCGTTCAAGCATATATTGGGAGACTCAAACATGTTTTTTAAATCAATACCATGCTATATTCATAGTAGCAAATAGTACGCACTCAAACATGGTTTGCTTGACTCTATAGTTGGTTAATTCGTCGTATATATTTAAATGTGTCTTGATTTGGTTAGCAACGAACTTCGATGTGCATGGTCTTTGGTATATTGGTAGTTGGAAGGATCAAATATTTATACTCCCTTATAAATTTGGGTAGCACTCAGTGTCGCGGGGTAATTCCCCAATCCCTGTGTTCCTAAACTAGCTCCAAATACTGGTTTTGCTGCAAATCTCTCATTTTTGGTAGCAAAAAAGGTTCACGGGACAAAAATACAAAGACATACATCGTCGGAGGTCTCACCAAGACTTGTACCAAAAACATTATGCTAAAATAGCAAAATCAACTTCGAGAGATATCGTCAGACTCTCGCTGAAGACATCATAGCAAAACCTTTATACTGTTATAGCAAAAGTATAGAACTTTTGTAGCAAAAAGTTCATGCAATTGTATCATCGTAGAAATATGCCGCAACACGTAAAACGTCATCGTCTGCACACCGCAAACCCAGACGCTGCTTGTAGCACTGCTACTGGCCGCATGTAGCACCGCCGCCGGTCGTAGCTAGCAAACCCGATGCCCCTTGTAGCACTGTCATCGGTCGCATGTAGCACCGCCAACGGTCGCATGTAGAAAAAACTAGACACTGCACGTGGCACCGCCGCTAGCCCGTGGTAGCAAATCCAATGTCGTATGTAGTAATCGCTGACGCCTCCTGTAGCAACAAAAATCACCGGTTGTAGCAAACCAACCACACTATCGTTAGCCTCATGGGTCTTCGTTCATAGCTCCGATGACCATCATGGTGCGCAAGGTGGGATGGGGCGAAGCTTGACGCTGTGGCAGGTGATGTGCGGGCATAGGGAAGGAGGTCATGGATAGAGCATGGCTGTGAATCCATCGAGGACTTCCGAGACAGGTTAGCCAAGAAGAGGAATAATTTGACCTTTATGATGATATTACCAGTCTCAAACACGTGTTTGGCCATGGCGACCTCCACAGGCGAGCATCTCTATTGTCCAAAAGCTCCTGATGACTGCAAATGTACAAATCGATTCTAGATAGTTTCAAAATAAGAGTATCGAACCCATAGAGAGCTATTTGGTTAAGGTATTTATGCCCCTCGTCACTATCTACCAAATAATACTTGTAAGCTGCCTTTGATCTCAAGTAAAGGGTGTTTTAAAGGTTTTGTGTTTGTGTACAAAAAAGTAATAAAAGCAAGTAAAGTAAACAAGTAACAAAAGCATTGAAAATGGTGTTGGAACTCAACATGGCTAAAATGTTCCCGGCGATGTATGATACACCACTAGCATATGGGAATTATTTATGATTAGGATAATCTATTTCTTTTATCATGACATGTGTGGAGAGAGCTCCATAATAATATATTCACTACAAGTCTCGTGAGCAGCCGCTTCTACGAGTCAAGTTTTAAGGTCATCTCTAAATAATCACTGCGATGCCTACGAGCAAATCACTTCTACAGACCACCACAATTAAAGGTTTCCCCATGGATATCGTAATAAGCTTAGTGAATCTCTCTTGATCCCCTTTGACTGTGTAGGTTATAAGTCAATGCTTGTAGTCACAAAGTAGCACCAGACATACCCCCATACACATCCAACGGGTAGTACCCTCTCTCTAGTCCCTAAGGCAAATGCTATGTGGTCGATTTCACATACCATCTAGAGAGTGATCTAACACGATATCATATATCAATGGATCATAGACCAAATTTATAGATCATATTTATTTCATTTCATAATAATGTAAGGGTTTATCTCCCCAAGAACAAATGGAACTAGTCACACATAGAATAAATCAACAACATCATCATATTCATATGGATGGATTTAAAGTGTAAAGGTGAAATCAATTGCAACCACAATTATATTGGAATTACAACAAGATCTAATGGATGAGAGAGGGGAATGGTTGTGTTGATATAGATGCAGCAGTTGATGATGAAGGGGATAATATGATATCCTCCGATGATTCATGTAGCACCAAGGATTTGCCCTTCTCCAAGTTCCTCCTCTAGATTCCTTCCTGGTGTGGTATTTTGAGGCTGGAGGTTTCTGTGAATGTCGGGTATCAGATCCGTCTTTGCAGGTAAGAACATTTGAGGAAGCGGACGTCCTGGAAGGTGGTACAGGCGGACGGTATGGGCAGGCTTCGCCCATA
Source organism: Avena eriantha (assembly GCA_910589775.1). Lineage (NCBI taxonomy): Eukaryota > Viridiplantae > Streptophyta > Magnoliopsida > Poales > Poaceae > Avena > Avena eriantha. Next base: position 288,080,079 of record OU342744.1, on the reverse strand, counting down.
CCGCATGTCGTTAAACCTTAAGTAGTTTCTTCTTTCATCCTCTCTTCTCCCAGGTGCGTGGAAAATCATTTAAATGACATTTATCACTTAGAAATATCATATTATTTTGTAATATGATTGTCCCAAATAATATATTCATAAAGACTTGATAAATCAGGATCCTGCTGAAACAAGGGAAAAAGGTGCACACGAGCGCAGTAAAATACAAAAATTCATACTCTACTTATGGAAAAACATAAGATAAAAGTGCTTAAAAAATGGACTCGTCAACTTCCCCAAGCTAGACTCTTACTCGTACCCAAGCAAGATGGTGGCTTATGGACAAGGTCATCATGTTCATGAAGCACGAGTCATTACAATAAATGAGGCAACTGAAGCATAATTATAATATCAGATATAGAACTGCATCGTGAGTTATATCACACTCTTACACATCACATGAATTAGAGGCTTCCACACCTTTGTATCAATAATTTATATGCAGTTCAAAGACTAAGCATATTACACAATCATCTAGTTCATAAATATGAGCACTTTATTGAGTAAGAAATAGTTTACGATCATTGAGTACCTTTTTGTCAACTTGCACCTCCTTTTTTTCTTTTTGACTCTTTTTGTTTCACCAACAACATTGTATCATGCTAATACCCTTTATGGCTCTTGTTGGTTTAAACCAATGATTATAACATGCTATCAAAATTTTCTTCTCATAACTTATCAATACGTTATTGGTGTGGAAGACCCTAAAATCATAATAGTGGTACAAGTATCATAACACTCATACTAATTCATACATCTAATACAATAATCATAAACCGAAATCACTTCAAATATCATAAAGTCTCAAAACTCATCGGATATAATTCTTTCTTTAGACCAAGGAAGTTAACAATGCAACTAATGCAAACTTCGGAATTAAAAACCTATCATGCGTGCAAGAAGGTAAACATTCTAAAATTGAAAGATAGATTACAAGGTCCCAATAGATCCCCCAAGCTTGGAATCAAGCCGGGAGAGATCACATAACTCCTTGTGAGTACCTATTCCTTCTTTGGAGTGAACAAATCATCATCCTCTTCGTCCTCGTCTCCTTTGAGGCTGCAAGCATGGGAAATACACGCAAAGCGAGTGGATAGTTTGGTAATGCTAGCATGTTGCTCTTTCATTATCTTGCAGAGTAGCTTCCTGTCATCACCCATCTCAACAATAATTTTAGTTAAGAATTGAACCCTACCATCGATGTCATCGACCTTCATCTCAAGGTCTTTGCCCATCATCCAGTAGGAATCAATCCCTTTGGCAATGGTTTCAACACATGCTTTGGAGATATTTTCAAGATTTATGATCTTTTCCCTAATCTCATCATGTTTCCCTTTATTTGGGGATGAGGAACCAGGAGAAGATTTGAGGGAGGATCCACGAAGGTTATACCTATAAGTATTTGGTGGGTATTCTTCCTTGTTCCTCTATTGTTCACATGCCTCATCATCTCCAATGATGGGGTTCGTTGCATGGGAAACAAAAAATTTCTACGATTGCAACTGCCAAGATCGAATCTAGGCGACACTTGTAACAGTTTCAGAAGGACTCTGCCTTGAAGACCGTAAGCGAGATAAAATTCCCTCAAACAACTGTGGCTGTTGTAGATTGTACATGACCGTCCTCAAGGACGCGAAGACGATCAACGCCACACAGGGGCAACGCCTTCATAATCGGTCACACGTTCTGTGTGCCGACGACCTCCATCCCTTGCTCTAGTTGGGCAGCGGAAGTAGGGGATCCTAGGGAACTCCAACAGCACTACGACGTGGTGGTGGTGGAGAAGATCCTTAATAGGGCTTCTCCTAAGCACCGTGCTCGTGGTAATGGACAAGGCTAGCAAGGGGAGGAAGATGACAACCAAAGTGCCTATGAGAGGGAGAAGGAATGAATGAGAGAGGAGGTGCTCCACCTCTCCTTTTATAGGGGGAAGGGGCAACCCCTACCGTGGCTGGCGGCCAAAGAGGGTGAAAGTGCATATGTTCCCCCATGTGTGGTTTTGGTAATTAATGACAATCTTTATGGACTTATGTTTGCATTGAGTTTTACTTGTAGGATTTGTCCATAGGCAATGCTTGAACCATATGTTGGCTTCAAGGTTGGGAGAAGAAGAAAGTAGAGAAGATTAAGTGTTGACCAAGGTTTTCAATGAGTGATTCGGAGATTGGTCAACTTGCCATCCTATGGTGATCATGGATATGGGAAGATGATATGCCCAAAAGAGAAGCTCTACCACAGTGGAGTATGGGGAGCAATTTGCAAGTCTTCCCCAAGCTAGCGCAACCAATCAAGAAAGGTGTTCCATCTTGAGGTGGAGAAGATCGTCATCATCAAGCTCAAGTGGAATATGCGCAAGGCAAAGGTATGTCCTGATAGGGTTTCCTTCTTACCGGTCTCGTGGTGCTAGTTGGAGAGACCGGTTTGTAGTATAGATAACCGTTCTATCTAGAGGGGCTCTCGAGTGAGTAACTTGATCATATCCTTCGGAGAGAGAGCTCAAACCTTTGCATTCTTGGCATCATCGTTCTTGGTTGTTATTTGGATCTTATCCATGTGAGTTCTAGAGCTTGTGGTAATATTCATAACAAGCTCTAGTTCATCAAAAAGGGTTTTCCCCTTATACCTTATTGCGTTTTTGATCTTGGAGGTTTTTCCGGTTTCTCACCAAGAGAGGTATCTCACATCATAATACATGAAATGTTCTCTCTTGGTGGTATCCAATATTTTGTTGGGTATCTCTTGTCACCCCCTTTCCAACAAAATTGGTTTCAGGTCAATCGGAGTCCGGATGCAAATGTTATGATCATTATAGTTTTGTTGTTTCCATCAGTTTTGTCTCTGGCAGGTTTTTCAGATCGGAGTCTCCAGTGTGCAGACACCGGAGTCTCCGATGTGGTCCAGAGTTTCCCCACAAGTCTCCGGAGTGGATCAAAGTTGAAGACCTGGGTCAGCCAGATTTGTGGTCCGGAGCAAGGTCCGGAGACTGACCGGAGTCTCCGGTCCAAGCCCCTGACCGGAGTCTCCGGTGTGGTTGGACCGGAGTCTCCGGTCCACTTGGGCCACAGAAGGGCTGGGTCATTCTGTTTGGTGGTCCGGAGGCAGGTCTCGAGATGGGCCGGAATCTCTGGTGTAGACCGGAGTCTCCGGTGTGCAGGCTGGAGTCTCCGGTCTGACTCTTCTCTAACGGTCAGAAAACAGTCAGAAATCAGTGGGCCTATAAATAGGGGACCTCTTCTTCAACCTCAAGCTGCTCGTTCCAAAAACTGAAGAACACCATTTTAGAGCCACCAAAACTCCAAGATCTCTTCATCCAACCACCCAAACTCTTTGATCTTTGGGGAATCAGAGGAGGAGGCCTTGATCTACAGCTTCACCAAGAGAGATCTTCATTTCCCCCTCATTCACTTGAGGGCCCCTTGCTCTAGGGTTTCATTGGAAACCCTAAGCCTTGTTTTGGTTTGAATTGATTCTTACAAGCTTGTCTTTGATTGTTTGATAGCTTGCTTGTATTCGGGAGCCTCCAATTAAGTTGTGGATGTGTGCCTCGAACTTATTGTAAAGGTGCCGGCTACCACCTCAAAGGTTGCCGATAGTGGAAGGGTGGATCGATCCCATTGGGGTGCGATTCATTAGAGAATAAGGGAGGCCTTTTGTGGCGTTGGTGGTTTGATACCACCCCCTCTCCAAACGAGACGTACTCCATTGTTGGGAGGAACTCGGTAATAATCGTCGTCTCCGCGTGCCTCAGTTATCTCTATACCCGAGCTCTTACTTATGCACCTTACTTTGTGATAGCCTTCGTGCTTGAAGTCTATATCTTGCTATCACATAGTTGGTTGTCTTGCTTAGCATAAGTCGTTGGTGCACATAGGTGAACCCTAGTTGTTCTAGGTTTTGTGCTTGACAAAGTAAACGCTAGTTTAATTCCACCTTTGTTAAGCCCATCTCGGAAAAGTTTTTAAACCGCCTATTCACCCCCCCTCTAGGCGACATCTGTATCCTTTCAGAGGGTTCCCCACCTCTACCCTCGTGATGGCTAGTGGACACTCCACTCAAAAATATGATGACCCATTTTCTCCCATTTATACTCCACTAAAAAATCAAGAGTCATTCCATTAAAATAATTTTAATTCACTTGATTCAATGCCACTCATTTGACGAACACTTCATTTAATGAGCACTTCATTTAATGAACAAAACAACAATTCAATACCTTGCAATATTTCGATATACCATAACTATTTCGGCAGATTTATTAGAACAATTCCTGCATTGTCTAGTATTTCTCCTGTGTTCCCTATACACTCAAATGTGTCGACAAACCTTACGTGTGTCTCCCTATGGGTTCGTGAACTAAGTGGACATGATTGAGACTCTCTCCGATAAATAATCATTAACGGGACCTAGAGATCCATAATGACTCCCACTAATTCAATGATGAACTAGTGATCATGTGAACCTTTTTTGTAGTAACCAATTCCTTTTGTCTCGCGATATTTTACTTGTCGGAGATCCAATCATTTGGTATCGTCCATACCTAGTTCGACCCTGTTACCGACAAGTACTCTTTTTTCATTCCTGTGATATAACATTCTTAGTGATCTTATCACTTGCTTGCAAGCTATGTTAATGCGATATCACCAAGAGGGCCCTGAGTTTATCTCTCCGTCATCAGGCTAGACAAATCCCACTCTTGATCCATGAGCCTTAACCAACACTTTCCAATACTGAACGACGTCTTTATAATCGCCCTGTTACGGTGTGACATTTATCGGAATCAAAGTACTCTTCCAGAATTAGTGATTGAAGTGATCTCACGGTCTAAGGATTAGAGTTACTTCAAATGAGATAGCAATATAAACTTGAGGACATGATTGTATTGCTAAATCTACTATGGGTGAATGTTCATCACATCATTCTCCAGTGACATGACCTTTTTATTAACAACATCCAATGTTCATGATCAGGAAACCTTTATCATCAGTTAATCAACAAGATAGTGTAATGATAGGCATTACTAGGAACCTTTTTCTTTTGTTTATTAAACACACATGTATTAACGTTTCCTATTAACACAATTATAGCATGAGAAATAAACATCTATTATAAACCTGAAATAAGATAATAACCATTTATTATTGCCTCTCGGGCATATTCCTTTTAGTATCCTACTTGAACTAGAGTCAATAATCTAGTTTTACATAGTCGTGAATCTAACACCCATAGAGTTCTAGTGCTGATCATGTTTTCCCTTTGGGAGAGCTTTAGTCAACGGGTATGCAATGTTCAGATCCATGTCTACTTTGCAAATCTCTATATCGCCATCTAGGACATGTTCCCGGATGGAGTGGAATCGGCGCTTGATATGCTTGGAATTCTTGTGAGACCCTAGTTCCTCAGCATTGGCTATGGCACCATTGTTGTCACAATAGATAACCATTGGATCTAAAGCATTTGGAACCACACCCATTTCAGAAATGAACTTCTTCATCCAAACTACTTCTACCACTTCTTATGAAGCATAGATATGCTCCGCCTCCATTTAAGATCTTGCCACCACAGGTTGCTTGGAACTCCTTCAACTCACCACTACTCCATTTATAAGAAATACATATCCGGATTATGACTTAGAGTCATCAAGATCGGTGTCGAAGCTAACATCGATGTAACACTTTGCGACGAGCTCTTCTTCACCGCCATAGATGAGAAACATATCTTTAGTTCTTCTTAAGTACTTAAAGATATTCTTGATCGCCTTCCAGTGTTCCAAACCTGGATCAGATTGGTACTGCTAGTTAAACTAATAGCATGTGCCACGTCCAGTCTTGTACACATCATAGCATACATAAGAGAGCCTATGGCTGACGCATATGGGACATTGACCATCACTTCTATACCTTCTGCAGAAGCTGGACTCCAAGTCTTGCTCAAAGTCGTACCTTGCAACATAGGTAAGAACCCTTTCTTACTTTCGTCCATTCTAAACCTTTTCAGAATCTTGGAAAGGTATGTACTCTGCAATAATCCAATTAAGCGTCTTGACCTATCTCTATAGATCTTGATGCCTAAAATATAGGCAGCTTCACCAAGGTCCTTCATTGAAAATTTACTATTTAAGTAATCCTTTACGGTTTTCAAAAGATTTATATCATTTCCAATCAATAATATGTCATCCACATATAATATCAGAAATGCTACAAAGCTCCCACTCACTTTCTTGTAAATACAAGCCTCTCCTATAGTTTGGACAAATCCAAACCCTTTGATCACCCCATCAAAGCGGAGATACCAACTTCGGGATGCTTGCTTCAGTCCATAAATGGAACACTGAAGTTTGCATACCTTGTCAGCATCCTTAGGATCGACAAAACCTTTGGTTGCATAATATACAATTCTTACTCAATGTTTCCATTAAGGAATGCTATTTTGACATCCATTTGCTAGATTTCATAATCAAAAAATGGAGCAATTATTGCTAACATAATCCAGGCATGGGTATGCCCTACGGGTAACTAAGATTGGCCTACCCGGTCTAGCCCAGTGGAGGCCCACGAGATGAGTCGTGTCAAGTAATGAAGCCCATGAAGACTTAGGTGGCCTAGGTCCATGGAGGACGTGACTCCTTGGAGGATACGACAAAGTCTAGATAGAAAGTTTAAAAGAAACCCTAATCTATAACTGACTCGGTGGTATCCTGAGACCCGGACTTCTCATATAAAGGCTAGAAGGAACTACGAGGAGGACCGACTGAAACCCTAACACAAAACACCCACCAGATTACATATGCGCACCATCGCCATCAAGTCACCCTTGTAACATTCGGTTCATTTTCAATCAAGAGCACACAAGCAGCATTAGGGTTTTCCCTCTAGGGGACTGAACCTGGGTAAACACTGTGTCCCCATGTTGCTTGCCTGTTAGCCGAATGAGATCTCTAGCGCTTCCCCTCTTCCTCAAAACCCAAGTCCATAAACTATGGGCATTGACATGGTGAACCCACGTTAATTTGCGCCGTCTGTGGGAACTTCGCATGCTGATGTTGCAAACTTGACGGCCCCATCATCTATCATCTTCGACTCATCCGTGTTGGAGGGGCGCATCAACATCGGCTCCTTCAACTTCACCCTCCACTTGTCGACCACTCGCCTGGCCTTCGACTCCCTTGACATCAAGGCTGACATGAAGATCAGTGGCTTCAGCTTCCAGGTTAGCAAAACCTGCACCCTACGCGCCCTGGATCAGTTGACCACACCATTGATTGCTCCAGCTTCATGGGTCCCACCCGATGGAGACCCTTAGCGAGCTAAACGCCACCTGCTCGGCCTACGGCCTGGATAGCAGCAACAACTGCAACTCTGATCTGAACAACCCGCTCAGATTCGACCGCGATGTTGGATCCAATCTGGAGATCTCTAGGAGCAACATCCACACCAACCGCTTCTACTGCGCTATCGTTAACGGTACCACCGGTGGCATCACCGGTAACGGCACCGACATTGGCGCTGACCTAGAAGCTGGGAATGGAGCCACTTCTGACAACAACAACAACAACAACAACAATGGTGGCAATATACCGTAGATCTGCCTCACTGATGTAGAGTGGGAAAGGGTCCATCAGGCCCAGATGGGTGGCGCGCCCCTGCACCCCGGTTCGTCACAAGACATGCTAATGGCTTACCATTGGTATCTGTATAAGGAGTTCTGCCGCCAGCGGGCTGTTCTAGCTCAAATTGAAGAGTGACGATGACTCGCCGATGAGTCGAGTGCTCGACAAGCAAAACTCTCTCCTCGGTTGGTGGGTCCTCCTCGAAAGGGAACCATGACGTTGGGGCATCCAGGAGACGCCCTCGAACGGACCGAATGGATGAGGAGGCCAGGCACGAAGCCACCAAGCAACTGGACTTCTCCTTCATGTCCATAGATGCGCACGGCCACGTGACGCCCAAGACCCCACAAGCTGCTGTTATGGCAGCCACCACCTACTTGTTGTCCAACCCCCCACAGGCAGGGGACCCATGAACTGCCATTCACCGATCCGCCCTCGTCGGACTCGAAATGGTAGCAGCTACGCTCGTAGGAGAACCGGCCCCGGAACCAAAGAAGACACTCGCAAAGATCGCGAGAAGATGGTCCCTATCGTACGACGAGGATTACCATCCATGACAGCATCATAGCCTTGGGCGATGAGATCGTGATTACAACACCCACGATGAGATTACACAACGCAAAGTCGACAAGCTACGCGAGAAGCGCGCCTACTCCTCTAAGTCTGAAGATGAGGACATGGAACTTTGTGGCGCCAGATGCTTTAGCCGCGCCATAAGGCAAACTCTGATGCCCACAGGATTCAAGCTGCCCTCGGACAACCCAAATTTCGACGGCTTCCAGGAGCCGAAGATCTGGATGGATGACCACAAGCAGTCTGTGAAGTGCCATGGCGGGTCCAAAGAAACAGCCATGTAATGCCTGCATCTACAACTACAGGGCACCGCGCAGGCCTGGCTAAATAGCCTCCCCTTCAGGTTGATCCGTAGCTGGAAGGAGATGGTGTACGACTTTGTTTGAAACTTCAAAGGCACCTATAAGCGGCCAACTTCAATCAAAGAGCTTCGAGCATGCAGCCAGAGATCCAGCGATTCCCTCCGCTCATACATCCAACGATGGTCTATCATCAAGAACTCTGCAAAAGACAGCTCTGAGGAGTGAGAAATCAATGCATTCAAAGCCGGCGTACACCATCGAGAGATAAAGGAGGATCTTGGCTGCACCAAGCCCGACACCATCGACCACTTGATGGACATAGCGAATCGCTGGGCGGACGGCGAAGATGCCCTTCACAATAGCCGAGCACGATCGGATGACGAGGATGACCTAGGTCACAAGAATGACCGCCAAGGAAAGCGCAGGCACTGCAGTTACGAGGATCGTGATGAAGTTGACATGGTCGCAGCCAGCTATGCCAACAAATACGATGACGGCAACCGGAACAATGGATATCACGGTGGCAACTACCGTGACAGTGGAGAAATGACCTAGGTGTGGCAACACCGCACCAACGACGGTGCCTCAACCACGATGGACCGATTGTAATGCCCCCTACAACTTCCATTACTACATCGACAAGCATAATGACAAGAGGAAGTCAAGTAACCTCCTTAAGGACTACCAAGAATTCCAGAAACTTCAAGATGCTTATGTGCAACTTCAGCGTGAAGCAACAAGTCAGGGGTACATAGCTACCGCAGAGCTCATAGCGTACAGAGCACCACCACCACCCCTTCTGGCCAACACACCACCACCACCACCACCAGCTCCGAGGGCGCGCAACAATAGAGGCGAGCCATATCCCCCACCATGCGAGAGCATGTTGATCCAAAAGGGGCGCCCTTCCAACATGATCCAGAAGACAAGGACTCGAGAAATCAACATAGATGTGTCATCACCACCCATGATCCCTAAGTACCTCAGCGGATCCGAATCCTATATCACCTTCAACAGATATGACCACCCGCACCAAGTACCACGATCAGGCCACTCAGCCCTGGTCCTTGAAGCCCAGATCAGCAGATACAAGATGAGCAGAGTCTTCATGGAAGGAGTCAGCAACATCAACCTCATATTCGTCAGCACCTTCTGTGCCATGCGAATCCCATTGTCTAGCCTAGAAGGATACACCACCTTCCACGGGATCATACCAGACAAGGGGATCTACCCCCTGGGAAAACTTCACCTCGACGTCATCTTCGGCATGCCCCAGAACTTTGTTCTTTCCTATAGGGCCTACACATCATTTCTAATTGCAACGGACTGGTTAGATAATTTTTCTATACTACTTTCATGGTTCTCCGTGATCTTAATAAGCATATTATTTTGCTCAGTTTGATCTTGTATAAATGTTCTAACAGTTTGCTCAAACGGGAGATTGCCATGATTTGCTCCATTAGTACTATCATAATTATTATTATAAGGAGTTCCTGCAGAATTAGCATGATATTTTTGAACATTAGAAGCATAATTATTTTTCCATGCAGGATTAAAACGAGTGCGAGCTATAAAATTAACATCATTAACATCGATGGTGATAGCATTAACTAGGGTATCTTATTTACCCTTTACTAAGCTAAGCAACTTGTCTACCTTAGATGTAAGCTCTTCATCATTTACCTTGGTAATTGAACTTACTCTCTTTGAGGTTCTTTCCACATGCCATTGGGAATGGTTGTTTTGCATATCATCAAGTAACTTTTTTGCAACAACAACTTGTTTTCCCATGATCGTTCCTCTTGCTACAGTATCTAGCATATACTTAGACACTGGGTTAAGACCATTATAAAACAAATGTAATATAAGCCACCCTTCCATCCCATGGCTAGGATAGTTCATTACGACTTCTTTCATCCTTTCCCATGCAGGCGCTAGTGGCTCACGGTCTTCTTGTCTAAATCTTGTAATATTGGATCTTAGGTGCATAGTCTTCGCTGGGGGAAAAATTAGTCATAAAAAATTAGTACATTCCTCACAAGATTTAATAGTGCCCTTTGGTAGAGCTAGCAACCAATCCTTAGCCTTTCCTCTAAGAGAGAAAGGAAACAATCTCAGTTTAATAGCATTTGGATCTACATCCTTAATACGCATCATGTCGCAAATTTCAGTAAAAGTATTTAAGTGCAAACCCGAATCTTCAGTGGATGAGTCCCCAAAGTGGTTTTGTTGAACCAAACTTAAAAGGTTAGGCTTTATTTCATATGTTTCCACATCAACTGCGGGCTGAGTGATGGGTGCATGAATAAAATCATCAGTGGGAGTTGCATACTCCCCTAATCTCTTTTGAGCCATGGCTCTTATCTTTTTGGTATTTTTTAAGTAATGAAAATGAATAACAAGTAACTAATTTTTTTGGGTTTTCAAATAGATACTAAGAAAGTAAACTAATAACAAGAACTAAACTACAACTAATAATAAAACTAAAAACAAGGTCTCTAATGACCTCACCATAATAGCGAAATTGCTTCCCCGACAACGGCACCAAAAAAAGGGTTGATACCTTCAATCCGGATTCACTAATGTAGTATAATAGCTTTTTCCCTAGAACACCTAGGTTTAATCGAACCTCGGAATGCAATGCTAAAAGGTAATAAAAAAGGACACGTTTATAAGACTTTGTTTGTTTGTTTTACTTAGTTGACCGGACCAATCTAGTTTACTTCGTAGTGGGTTTGAATCAATGGATGGAGATAGGCCAGGGTTTAAGATCCACCTGGAGCTACACATTAAATGGGATAAAAGATAATAATAAGCAGAGTCATGTATAATGTTTGAATGGAGATAATCTCTTGTGGGTAACACATCCTAATATTCTAGAGCCCCCGTGATGCAGCGGGCATAGCAATACACTTTTAATCCAATCGAGCGCACACTGAAGCCACGAGTTACAAACGATTATTAAGTGTAAAACACAGATCAAAGCTTTAGGTGGTGATGTTGTTGTTGATCCCAAATGGGGCGCTAAGTGAAGACCGTACTACCCTTTCTGTCACTGAGGTTCGTATGAGATCGCCGCTAGCCAAGTATCTCACCTCAAGCCTTTATCAATCTATGGGATCTTGGGTACCTACAAGTCCACATATCGAGACAAGAGACGAATAAACAAAAGATACAAATCTCAATTGCAAACAAAATACAATTCTCCCATGATCTGGATGCACATAATCGCTGCAAGGTTTCTCCCCAACCCACAGCCCGTGAAGACCACTCACTCATAACAAATAGACCGGAGTGGTTTCACAACATTGATGTAAATGATGATGTGAATTGGCTTGTGGTTGGGGATTTTAATCTTCTAAGACAGCCTTCTAACAGAAATAAAAGTGGTGGGGATGTCAATGAAATGTTGCTTTTCAATGATGCTATTAGCAATCTTGGACTGATAGAGCTGCCCTTAAAAGGGAAAAAATACACTTGGAGTAATATGCAAAAGGATCCTTTGCTGGAAAGACTAGACTGGTTCTTCACCTCAAGCTCCTGGACCACCTCTTACCCATCAACCATGGTTTATCCTCTAGTTAGACCTATATCTGATCATTCCACATGTGTAATCAATATTGGCACCAAGATTCCTAGAGCTAGTATCTTTAGATTAGAAAACTACTGGTTACAACACAGCGATTTTATTGGTATTGTTCAAAATGCCTGGAATATCCCAATTAGATACCAAGACAGTGCAAAAAAATCAATGCAAAGAGGAAAAATGTTAGAAGGGGGCTGAAACTATGGGCAAAAAACCTTCCTTGCCTCAAAAACCTAATTGCTAGTGTTAACCTGATTATTGAACTTCTGGACAATCTTGAGGAGTTAAGATGCTTAAATATTTCTGAATGGAATCTTAGAGATATTCTGAAAAATCATATCATTACTCTGCTCCAAAACCAGAAATCCTATTGGAAACAAAGGGCAAAATCAAATGGGTAAAGCTTGGAGATGCCAATACAATATTCTTCCATACAAAAGCAACTATAAATTATAGGAATAACTACATCTCATCTCTCAAATACTCTGACCAAACTGAAGTATCTGACCATGATGGGAAGGCAGCAATCCTATGGTCAGCATTCAAAACAAGATTGGGAACTTCTGATAATGCAACCATGCACTTTAAGCTGACTGATTATTTTGGTGATGGAATGAGCTCAACCATGAGCTCAAATTTGGAAACCCCTTTCTCTGATAAAGAAATAGAAGATGTGGTTAAGGAACTTCCAAATGATAAATCCCCTGGGCTAGATGGCTTTAATAATGAGTTCATCAAAGTTTGCTGGCCTATTATTGGAAAGGGCATCAGTGATTTGATTAAAGATTTATATGAGCATAAGGTGTCACTGGAAAGCATCAATTCTTCTCTCATTACTTTGATACCAAAAAAAGACTGTCCTGAAACTCCCTCTGATTTTAGAACCATCTCCCTTCTCAACAATGTGCTGAAGATTATAACTAAATTACTTGCCAACAGATTACAAAAGGTCATTCTAAAACTTGTTCATAAGAACCAATATGGATTCCTTAAGCAAAGATCCATTCAAGATTGCCTTGGGTGGGGTTTTGAATATCTTTTCCAATGTCATCACTCAAAAGAGGAAATTCTAGTTTTAACATTGGATTTTGAGAAAGGTTTTGACATGATTGAACACAAGACTATCTTGCAGATTCTTAAAGCAAGAGGATTTGGAGAGAGATGGATAAAGTGGATTCAAGATATTCTGAGTTCTGGTACCTCTTCTGTTCTTCTTAATGGTGTCCCTAGGAAAAAGTTCTACTGTAGAATAGGAGTGAGGCAGGGTGATCCACTATCACCCCTCTTTTTGTGCTGGCTGCTCATCTGTTACAATCAATTCTAAACAAGGCAATGGCTTAGAACTTGGTCTCTGCTCCTCTAAGCTGCCCAGCATGTCCCGACTTTCCTATTATTCAGTATGCTGATGACACATTGCTTATCATGAAAGCTAATGCTCAGGAACTGTTATGTCTAAAATCCCTACTATATACTTTTGCTGCATCCACTAGACTTAAGGTGAATTACCAAAAAACAAGCATGATCCCCATCAACATTGACCATGAAAGACTGACACACTTTGCAAACACCTTAAACTGTTTGAAAGGTTCTTTTCCTTTCACATACCTTGGTCCACCTTTAGGCCTTACAAAACCTTCTCTTGAATTTTTTATACCAATGGTACAGAGTGGAAAGAAGATTATGTGGCATTGCCAATTTCCTAAATTATGGTGGTAAATTAGAAATGGTCAAGTCAGTTTTATCCTCCTTGCCAATGTTTTACATGAGCTGCTTGGTAATACCACCTATAATCAAGAATCAAATCATCAAATATTTTAGGCATTGCTTATGGAGAAAGAAAGGTTCTGATAGTGCTGATGTTCAGGCTAATGGCTTTGCTCTTATTGCTTGGGATAAGATATGTAAACCAAAAAATCAAGGAGGGCTAGGTGTGTTAAACCTGACTGTTCAGAATAATGCCCTACTTCTAAAAAACTTAGACAAGTTCTATAATGATCATGATATTCCATGGGTCAAATTTGTTAAAAACTCATATTATGCTGATGGCTCTGTACCCAATAAGCATTTGGAAGGTTCATTCTGGTGGAAGGCTCACTTAAAGCTAATTGACACATACAAGGCTATGGCTAAAGGGGTGCTGGGTAATGGCAAAACCATCCTATTCTAGACTGACTTATGGGAAGACCAATGCCTTCATCACAAATTTCCACACCTCCTTTCTTATACTAAGAACACAAGCCTCACCATACATGAGGTGATACAGACTGAATATCTTGAGGATCTGTCTCAATTTCCATTATCTCAACAAGCTTTCTATGAGTTTGAACAACTGAAAATCATTTGTCAGCATGCTATAGTTAAAATCCAAGAAGGAAGATCTGATGTCTGGACCTACATCTGGGGCAATAACAAATTCACTTCACAAAAGGCCTACAAGGGGTCATGATTGGATATCAACCCACACCACCTCATTTCTCATGGGTTTGGAACTCTTCCTGTCAACAAAAACATAAATTCTTTTTCTAGCTGTTACTTCAAGACTGCTTAAATACCAAAAATCTCCTTAGAAGGAAAAACATGCAGCTGCAATATTATTCCTGTGCAGTCATGGAGTGTTCCCAAGAAGAAACTTTGTCACATATATTTTGGACTTGCCCTTTTGCTGGGTACTGTTGGGATCTAATATGCCCACAAAGAGACAGAAGATTATCATTATTTGCAGCAATTGAGGACATCAAGCAGAAATTGAAACTACATTTTGCTATGGATATTATTATTTTGGCGGCTTGGGGAATATGGATTATCAGAAACAACCAGATATTCAATAATCAAAGGCCAAGTTTTAATAACTGGAAAGCAATCTACAATGAAGATCTAGGATGGCTGAGCTTTAGAATAAAAAGAAAATTGGATGAAAGCTTCAAAGCTTGGCTTCATTCTCAAACTTAGTATGTTCATTTTTATTCTATGTCTTTCTTTCTTTCTCCCCAATTTCTGCTACAACCTTGTATATAACTTTGTTATGATATAATTTAAAAATTGAAGTGGGCTTTTTATCTCACTTTTGATCCTCAAAAAAAAACAAATAGATCGGAGATTGAAAACATCATACAAATACTTAGATTGAAATCAAATATTCTGACAATGGTCGCCAAATCACAAGGAGATCTAAAATACAAAGCAATGGCTATGGCTAATGGATGTATGGATGGATGGTGGAAGTGATGAACAATGGATGAACAATGGTGTGGATCTCCTTTGGTGGTGTTGTGATTGAATCTGAGAATGGCGGCTCTCTGGCCGGCGGCTAGAGTCTCGAAATATATAGGCGTCTTCACGAAAGTTATAGGGTTTGATGAGACAAAGGCAGAGCCACCTGGTATGAGCGGGCGGTATGGGCAGGCCCTGCCCGTACCAGTGGTCGTTAAGCATGCTGACGCCCTGGGACTGCTTCCCAATTACTTGGCCATGTGTACTTCCTCAAAATCCTTCATGATGACTCTTATTTCGCATTAAAAGCTGTGATTTCCTACACAAAGAGAGGTTTTGCATATATTTGCAATTATTAGTCATTACTGGCAAGTATTGAGAGTTTCTTTGGCAATTCCTTGAACATAAACAATGTTTAAACAAAGTGGAAGATGGAAAAAATTAGAGCCATCACCCTTCAGCGATGGTCTCCAAGTCCACATCCGGATGTTGCATATGAACAAAGGCTAGGGTAGCCTTAGCACCCGCAACAAGTTGCTGGTGCACACACTCGTGTACAACACCAACACCTTGAAACCTCCGTAGCAACGCCAACAGGCTAGAAGGAGCTTCATCTAGCGGATACTTCGCCCTGAAAATTTACTTGAATGAGGATTGGGCCTTCTTCAAGTAGTGAAGCACTTGAGCGATGCGATCCTGCAATGACGCCAGCACGGTCGCTCGACCCCGATCAGTCTAGAAGAACCCACCAGCCTCTAGTTCCGCTTGAGTCAGGCAGTTCAGTCAGATACTGACGCGCTCTTTCTCCTCCTACGGAATGAGATTGACAACTACACCAACAAAGTGATGAGACTCAAACTACAGACACCAAGAAAGAGCTCGAAAGGACAAAACCAGCCAAGGATACTTACATCACAGCTGCTCGCTGATCTGGGCTACCTCGCCAAGGAGATACTTCTCCCGTTCGAGTGCTTTCTCTGTCTTCGACTTCCACACATCGGCATGGCCTCAGATGATAGCAACAATCTTCTCCATGTCCTTTACACGACCACGAAGCACTGGGAGCTGAGACAGTTCGTCTACCCTCGACCATGGGGAAGGAGCAGGAATCACGAAAGATGAAGCATCCAAATCATCACCCGCAGAAACCTATAGAAGCAAAAATCTGGTTTATGAGAACATCATTCGACAAGCAACACATAGACAAACTCTACACAAAGTAGCACCAGCATCAGTATCTACATTCAACCCAAAATATCAAGGTTTCAAGGAAAGTCGCACAAGTACTCGTAGCCATCGTCTGCTAGGCTGTCAGTAGAACTACAAAAGTCTTAAATTCTATAAAAAAGGCAACGACAAGAAATAACACAGCATCCTCTACATGGTGGCATTTGAAGGCTTCGTGGTACCCGTAGCCGCCTCTGACGCTGTGGCTTTCGTCGTGGCCAGTCATCTCTGCTACACGGAGTACTTCGTGAGCAGATCAATAAGCTGTAAACCATATTTTTGCAACGATTTGCAAAGGGAGTGAAAGCTACCTCTTTGCCTTCCCTCGTCACTAGCATCCTGGAGGTGATCCTGCTGAGGTCCAAGTTGGTGCCACAGGCTTGTCCCATTGCCATCCCGAGAGATGCACCCGCTGCCTTCTGTGCCTGCTTGTACTCTTGGGGCGCATCTCCCATCAAGGCTTTAGGAAGGCCCTCGACATTGTCTATTGCCTGTGCCTCGGGAAACATCTCCTAGTGGAAAAGCCCAAGGGTGGTATTGGCCTTCAAAAGAACATCCATGGAATATGTGCTATGGTCTTCGACCATAGTGACGACACCAGCCAGTGAATCATCGCGCTCCAGCACCTGGCGGTTGGAGTCCAGGCTAGCAGCATCTGCAGATGCACGACCATTGATCACTAGTGTAGTAAAGAAAAAAATTAGAGGCACACATACTAGCAGCATGGAGACCAAGACTTACTAGATAGGGCATGGGCAGCAGCCATAAGTTGCTCGACGAAAGTCTTCTCGTGCTCCACTACGATAGCCGCCTGGTCCTCCTCGCGCTTCTTCGACTCAGCCTAAAAGCGCTCGAGGGATTCCACCACATTTTTCTCCTTCATTTCCGCCGTGCCAATGGCCTTTTCAAGAGTTTCCAGGCAGCGAAGAACTTGGTTATGTCCTCTAGGAAAACAAGCCTGATGCAGTTTATCAACAAGCTCAAACACTTCACAATTCAAGAAGCAGGAACATAAGCACGTTACCCTGAAATTGTTTGAAGTCCGAGTCCAATCACGCGTATTGCAGACCCATTTGTACCATGTTTCAAAGAAACGGCTGCATGAAATCATCTGTGGTCAGAATATTAGAATCATGAGCTGTAGCATACAGAAGGCATAGGAAACTCACATGTTCACCCAAAGATTCTACGAGATCTCGCTTGGCTGTTCGGGCAACAATTCTATCATGACCTAGTTTGGAAGAGCTCGAGGAACTATCTCCATCATTTACCACCTCCTTTGGCGAAGGGATGGATACTTCAACACTCGTGGCTTTTGAGTCCATGGTTTTATTTTCTGTTTTGTCCCTTGTGGCCTCATCTGAATCTCTATAAAACAAGGACAACAAGCGTGAGCATCAATAAATGAAAGGAAGAATTATATAGAGCGGGCAAAAACTCTTACGAGCCAAAGCAATCCAGGTCAAAGAACTCTACATCCTTATTTTGTTTCTTGGTAGGAGGAGGAGGCGGCATAGTCCGAAGAGGTACCGCCAGAAATGGATTAGCAGTGCCTGCTTCAGGAGCAGGAAACTTTGGAATCTCCATTGTGGAAGCATCTGTATCTTCACTGCGCCCTCGCTTGTGAGTACCATCATCGATGAACTCAGCGGCTTCCTGTGACTGCATAGCAGGGACAGTCGAGTCTGATTCATCTAGCTTTGTGCCCTTAGGAGGGTGCAAGCTCTAAGGCAGGGGAGGCATCATACCCTGAACTTTCCGATCCTGCAACAAAAGGCGATAACACCATCAGTTCTATATTAAAAAAGTCACAAGGCAAAGAAAACATAAGATAGAGCATTACTTCTAGCACAGGATTGATGACACTAAACGGCTCAGTTGCCGTATCCACAGGGAGAGACTCATCAGCAGTAAGTTTGGTCATCGACTTAATCTTCTTTTCGAGCTCCATCGATGATAGATCTTCCAAAGAAACCACGTGAAATGGGTATGATTACTCGGGTCCTTATATTTAGTTACCCTAGCTGCATAAAGGCTCACGACCCATGAAGACCAAAGAAGAAGGCCCAAGAAGCATCTGGCGGGAGTCTTAGTTTTGTTAGATAAGGAAATAGGAACCAACTTTGTGTTGATGTTGTAATCATAAATATGTAACCTCTCCGTATGCGGCTTTGAGACCCAGCCTATTATATATAGGCTAGGTGGAGCCAGCGCAGGGGCACTGAAAAATTCCCAAGCAATTTGTAATAGCATTGTCCATTGGTAATGAGACGACTTCGACTCCCTTGTTTGTCTGACATCTGACAAAATCCCCAACTTTCTCTTTTCCACGAAACCCTAAGTCCATAACCATTCGCATTGCCGAGGTCACCCCTCGTCACCATGTGTTTGGTCCGACCTGCGAGCCCACAGGAACATTGGGTAGCCCCTGACCTATAGCAGCTGCACTCGATGTCGCATGAAGGTTCAAATGATGTCCATACCGGTTATCTTCTTTCCTCAGATAAGTTGAAGATCCTTCACTCGCTGGTACAAGGCCTCGACTTTGTCCGTTTCACCTGGCCTGACTACGTTCTTCTAGGACCTTTTTTCCTTGTCTCAGCACTCGAATCAAACGGAGCTAGGCCATAATTCTACTCTCCTACTTTCTGATCTCAGATGTAGAACCACTTGTCCCTCCATCCTTGAGAAGAGTGGACAAAGTTGAAGCTAAAGTACTACACACCTGACCTAACAGATATACCACACCCGCCAACATCGAACACTACGGACCCAAAACTTGACTGGCTCTTCAGACGAAAAAGCCTCTTGAAAATGCCAAAGTGTGGCTCAATGCCGAGACAGCACTCGCACAGAGTAATGAAACAGGCTATGTGGAGAATTAAATTGGGAGACAGCTGATGAAACTAAATCCCGTATAAAAAGCAAGTCACAAACAAACTTGTGGAGGGGAAGAGAAAGTCCGCGGACAAGAAAGGCAAGGAACATCACCTGGAATTTGGCGGGAGGATCAGGGATTACCTATCGACCTAGAATCTTGCAATCAGCCTCATCCGCCAGGATAAGGTCGGCTTGGCGGAGGGACCGCAGTCCGCATGCCCTAATCATGGAGTGCCGCCACGAGCCATTGGTAAAGCGAGTCCCAGCACCCTTCTTCTTGGGGATGGCAGTGGTGGTGGAGCTCGATCCAGCATCGATGGCTTTTTTTTTCTTTTCCCCATCTTCCTCCTTCGATGAGATTGCAATAACACGCTTGGAAATAATCGGAGTATGCCTAGCACAAAGAATTGGACCAAGATCAGGGAAGCAAAGGAAGAGATGCGAAGAAGAAGATGAGGAAGAAAAAAGATTGTTACTGCCGCAACCTGCTACTTAAGCAAGGAAAAGATGCAACCCAATGGTTAAAATCTCACCCTCTGACGCGTGGAAAGCATCGGTGTGAATGCATGGCGGCACGCAAAATGAACCGTCACCGCACGATCCCTACTGTGCACAGAAATTGACGAGACGTGGTTAACCTCAATTCACGTAGTGACTAGTTAAATCCTGGTCAGCTTTTGGGGCCCACGGTGATAGGTCCTGTCACACTATTCACACTGATGGTTGAGCTCACCATTCTTCATCAGTGACGTCATATTCACCAATGAAGAACTTACAACGACTCTTTCTTCAGCTGCCGCTACATACTTAGTTTTTGTTCAAGTCTGCGACTCGACCAAACAATCGGGGGCTACTCCTAACAGGAGCGCTGGTCGAGCACCCGATGTACTTCCGGATCCAATGTATAGTCTCATAATATCACACTTCGACTCCTCTTTCGAATCAACGATTTGACAGTAGACTTAGGGGCTACTCCCATAGGGAGTGCTGGCCACACATTCGAAAAATATGGCAGCTGACTACATTCGCATGACTATGCGACTGTAAAGTCCTCGTCCGAGTCTACGACCCAAACAATCACTCGGGGGCTACTCCCATAGGGAGCGCTGGTCGTGCACCCTATGAAAACAAGGAAACATGAGGAAATTCATTCACCCGAACCTCTGCGTCCGCAGCGTGGGTTCAACACATATGCAATCGAAGGACTTGGCGACTCTGCCTGACTATGACATCCATCTTAGAGATGACATCTCCTAGGCCACCCTAATCACCTCCAGGGTGGCAAAACATTCGGATGCTACATTTACAATATGAAGATAAGATTTATAGATATTATCTGTTGGCCTGGCACCCGCATCCACTATGATCTACCAGATAAGTACCGTACTAACAAGTATGATGAATAATGCTGACGGACGCGTTGGCCACATAATCATCTCACTGGAATACGACTTAGTAAGACCTCCATGGCATGAGTCGGATTATGCCAGCAATTTATGAATTCGAGTTCGGGGACTCAAGTTTGAGTAGATGTCATTGTCTTTTCCCAAGAGCAATTAACTAGTCCGGATCAGTCGGGTGATCTAGACACGTACACCAGCAATCCCTATGACCTTAACAATGTTACTCGAAAAGTCTTTCGGATGAAGAGCACCCCGCTTTGGGCCATTGAAGACTTCATAGTCCCCACTCGAATCTGCGATTCAAATGGGCACTCGGGGGCTACTGACATGGGCATGCCCTACGGGTGCCTAAGATTGGCCTACCCGGTCTAGCCCAACATAGGCCCCAAAGACGAGTCATGTCCAGTAATGAAGTCCATGAAGGCTTAGGTGGCCCAGGCCCATGGAGGATGCGACTCCTTGGAGGATACAACAAAGTCTAGATAGAAAGTTTAAAAGAAACCCTAATTAGTAACTAACTCGATAGTATCCTAAGACCCGACCTCCTCATATAAAGGGTGGGAGGTAACAACGAAGAGGACCGACTTAAACCCTAGCACAAAACACCCACCAGATTACATTTGCGCACCATCACCATCAAGGCACCCTTGTAACCTTCAGTTCATCTTCAATCAAGAGCAGACAAGAAAGAGTAGGGATTTCCCTCTGGGGCCAGAACCTTGGTAAATATCGTGTCCCCGTGTTGCTTGCCTGTTAGCCGAACGAGATCTCCAGTGCTCCCCTTTTCCTCAAAACCCAAGTCCATAAACTATGGGCATAGACGTGGTGACCCCATGTAAAATCCTAATAGACTTTAGCATCTCTACGGGTGATAAAGTATCATCATAGTCAACTCCTTGAATTTTTCGGAGCCCTTTCATGACAAGTCATGGTTTATAGACGGTTACATTACAGTCAACATCTTTTGAAAATCCATTTATTCTCAATGGCCTTGCGGTCATGAGGTAAGTCCACCAAAGTCCAAACTTGGTTTTCGTACATGGATCCCATCTCGGATTGCATGACTTCAAGCCATTTTTTGGAATCCGGTCTCATCATCGCTTATTTATATGTCATAGGGTCATCACTTTCATCTACCATGAAATTTAAGACTGGATCAACGTACAGTTCAGGAGCTGTACGTATCCTGCCCGACCTGTGAGGCACGGTAGTGGTCTCTTCTAGAGTTCCATGATTCTCATCATTAGTTCCCTCTTCACTCGGTGGAGTCACCACTGGAATAGTTTCTGGTGATGCGATACTCGCCACTTTAGGAAGAGGAGGTTCATTAACCTCATTGAGTTCTACCTTCCTATTACTCACGCCTTTTGAGAGAAACTCTTTCTCCAGAAAGGATCCATTCTTGGCAACGAAAACCTTGCCTTCGGATCGGTGATAGAAGGTGTACCCATTTTTTTTCTTAAGGGTATCCTATGAAGATGCATTTTTCTGCTTTGGGTTCGACCTTACCAGGCTGAAGTTTCTTCACATAAGCATCGCAACCCCAAACTTTTAGAAATGACATCTTATGTTTATGACCAAACCATAATTCATACGGTGCCATTTCAATGGATTTTGATGGTGCCCTATTTAAAGTGAATGCAGCTGTGTCTAATGCATGACCCCAAAATGATAGTGGAAAATCGGCAAGGGACATCATAGATCGCACCATATCTAATAAAGTTCAATTACGACATTCAGATAATGTCCCGGTGGGAGTGAGTTGCGAAACAATTTCACATTGTCTCATGTGCATGCCAAACTTGTAACTAAGATACTCTCCTCCATGATTGGATCGTACAAATTTGATCTTTATGTTACGGTGATTTTCTACTTCACTCTGAAATTCTTTGAACTTTTCAAATCTTTCAGATTTGTGTTTTATTAAGTAAATATACCATATCTACTTGAATCATCCGTGAAGGTCACAAAATAACGATATCCACCATGTGCTGACACACTCATTGGACCACATACATTGGTATGTATTATTTCCAATAAGTCGGTCGCCTGCTCCATTGTTCCGGAAAACAGGGTTTTAGTCATCTTGCCCATAAGGAATGGTTCACATGTATCAAATGATTCATAATAAGTGATTCCAGTAGTCCATAAGTGACATGGGTATACCCTACAGGTACTCGAGTTTGGTATATACGACCCAGATATGGCAGAAGCCCACGGTGTTGCCAAGGCCCAATGCATAATTCGGGTGACCCACAGACTCTTCGATTGCTTGCGAGACAAGAAGAAGTTTAAGATAGAAAGTTCAAAGGGCGAACCCTAATCTGTAACCGACTCGACCTGCTACCCGAGACCTAGCCTATCTATATAAAGGCTAGGAGGGGGCAGCGAGGAGGACAGTCGCAACCCTAGTTTCCGCAACTCTCGCCAGATTGCATCAGCGCGCCCCTATAATCTTTGATTCCTTCGTTAATTCCAAGAGCAGACAAGTAGGAGTAGGGACCTCTACGAGGCCTGAACCTGGGTAAATCTTGCGTCCCTGTGTGCTTGTTTGAAAGCCGATTGATGCCTCTAGCGCTCCCTCCTTCTCCAAAACCCAAGTCCATAACAATGGGCATTGACGAGTTAAACCCTCGTCAATTGGCGCCGCCGTGGGAATTGGGAGTGCTGATGTCGCCGCTTCTTCGGCCCTGTCAACCGCGATCTACAACTCTACAACAACAGAGATTCGCCAGCTCTTCAATGCGTTCGACTTCACCTTCCACACGCCGGCCACTCGCCCGACTTTCGAGTCCGTGGGCGATGGAATCAGCCTGGCGATTGGGAGCTTCCGCTTCCAGGTTGGTCAACTAGGCACACTTTGCATGCCTGACTAGCCAATAGCACCTGTGATTGCTCCAGCATCGTGGTTGCCGCCACCAATTGGCACCCTTAGCAAGCTCAACACCTCGGCAACAGCTGGGAGTACAGACATCGATAGTAGTCACAAATCCGATCTGGGTGACCTAGCCACAGAAGATGGAGCCTACAGCTCCGGATCTGAAAGTTGCGGGAGCAACAACTTCCCCAACCACTTCATGTATGTCATCATCAACGCGAGCGACACTGGCATCAATCGCGAAAATACTGGCACCGGATCTGGCACCGGACCGCCCAACGGCAGTATGGCCAATGGTGGCATACTAGTCGCAAACGGTGGCCCCACCAACCTGTTAACAATGGGATGAGGGCAGAACCGGCACTCATGACGAATGAAAACACCGGCGAGCGCATGCAGATTCACCTCAACGACAACGAGTGGGCCCGCTGTCGCGAAGCTCTACGGGGCAATCCTCTACCCCCCAACACACCGCAGGACATGCTGATGGGCTACCATTGGCTGCTAAGGGAGGAGTTCGAGCGCCAGCAACAGGTGATCGTGCAACTCGAAGCGTGCAGAAAGGCAGTGGATGAGTCGAGTCTTTGACGAGCTGGGCTTTCCTCCCACGAAGGATCCTCCTCCAAAGGCAACGAGTACGTGGCCAACAAGAGGCGATCTCAACTGGCCCACCTCACCAAGCAAGAACGCGTAGAGGCTGCGAAAGTCCTTGACTTCAGCTCTATGGCGGTGGATACGTGGGGAAACATGCCCCCAAAAATGCTGCAAGCCGCGGTGACCATGGCTACCATGTACCTCCTCAACAACCAGCCACCGGCTGGAGATCCGCAAGCTTCCATGCACCGATCTACAATCGCGGGCCTAGGGCTAATCGAGGCTGCCCTCGACAAAGAACCAATGCTAGAGCCGAAGAAAAGCAAGGCTCTGGAAAAATACTACTCGTACTCCTCCAGTGACGATAGTCACGATCTGTCATGGTGATGTCGCTCACGATGGCATGACCGCGACTATGACGCGCGCGATGACCTCATGCAGCGCAAAGTCGACAAGATGTGGGCAAGACGTGCTCATTCGACTGACTCGGAAGAAGACGAGACTGAGCTATGCGGTGCCAGATGCTTTAGCAGGGCCATCAGGCAGAAGCGAATGCCTAAGGGGTTCAAGCTCCCGTCGGAGAATCCAAAATTTGACGGCCTGCAGGACCCGGAAATCTGGTTGGAGGACCACATCTCCTCCGTTAGGCTACATGGCGGGAGTTGAAGCACGGCCATGCAATGCCTGTAGCTACAGCTGCAGGGCGCCGCTCGCGCATGGCTCAACAACCTCCCACGCGGATCCATTCGCAGCTGGGAAGAGCTGGTCTACAGCTTTGTGCGCAACTTCAAGGGCACTTAAAAAGGCCCACATCAATCAAAGAACTGAGAAGCTGCCGGCAAAGATCTGGCGAATCGTTGCGCTCGTACATCCAGAGGTGGTCCATCATCAAGAACTCCGCATAGAACATCTCAGAGGACCACGCAATCGACGCATTCAACGGCAGCGTTCGCCGTATAGAGCTCATGGAGGAGCTAGGCCGCTCGAAGCCGAAAACGATCGACCACATGATGGAAATCGCGAATCGGTGGGCTGACAGAGAAGACTCGGTGAAAAACCGTACCTACTCCGATGACAACAACAACCTCGGGCGCAGACGTGACCGCCAAGGCAAACGTCGGATGCGTGTCTATGATGACCACGACAAGGTCAATATGGTCGCAGCTGGCTACACCGACAAACTCGACGATAACCGCAACAGTGGATATCATAGTGGTGGATATCGCGACAACGGAAAAACCACGTAGGTGTGGCAACGCCACACTCGCGAAGAGGCACCCACAACATCTATCGAGGAAAAATTGTCCAGACCATGCAACGTGCACTTCTACATCGACAAGCACGATAACAAGAAGAAATCCAGCCACCTTCTCAAGGACTGTCGTGAGTTCCTCAAACTCCACGAGGGCCTGGCTCGGATGAATCGCGACACGGTCAACAGGGGCTTTGGAGCCGCCCCAGGTGCTATGGCACATGGAGCTCCTCCACCACCGCCCGGAGCACCACCACCCGCAGCCGCACCGGTCCAGCATCATGGAGGCGAGCCATACCCACGAGCCGTGGGCAATATGGGGATGATCCAAAAAGGGCATCCCTCAAATTGAGTGTAGAAGGCCATCACTTGCCAAGTCAATCTGGCGATAAACTCTCCACCCTCCACCACTGAGTACCTCAGCGGAAGCGACTCCTACATCACCTTCGACAGGCGCGATCACCTGCGCCAAGTTCCTCGTCCAGGACACTGTCCCCTCGTACTCGAGGCGCAGATCGAGGGCTTCGATATGAGTCACGTCTTCATGGACGGTGGCAGGGGCATTAACCTCATGTTCGCGAGTACCTTGCGAGCGACGAGGATCTCTCTGACTTGTCTGGAAGTTTTAGACACAACGTTCCACGACATCGTCCCAGGGAAGGGCATATATCCCCTGGGCAAAATCAACCTCGACGTCATCTTTGGCACGCCGCAAAATTTTCAGGGAGAGCGCATCGACTTTGAGGTCATCGACTGGCCCTCGCAATACCACTGCATCCTCGGACGTGTCGCTTTTGCTAGGTTCATGGCGGTGCCGCACTACGCCTACCTGCAGATGAAAATGCCAGGTCCAAACAGCTTAATCACAATCAACGGCAACTTAGAGAGGTCCGACAGCTGCGACATGGAATTCAACAGAATCTCCCAGTTCATCGGCATGCAGGAGGAACTCGCAAGATTGAAGGAGTCGACAGACAACAGTCTGCCTTCCCTGAGCAGGCCAAGTTCACCTGACCTGTCCTTCGACTCGTCGGTGCACACGAAGAAAGTCCAGGTCCACCCAATGGACCCGACCAAGACGACCCTCGTCGCCAACAACTTGAGTTTCGCATAGGAACTCGCGCTCGTCGAATTCCTCCGTGAGCACTGGGAGATCTTTGTCTG
The DNA here is from genome assembly GCA_910589775.1 of Avena eriantha. Taxonomy (NCBI): domain Eukaryota; kingdom Viridiplantae; phylum Streptophyta; class Magnoliopsida; order Poales; family Poaceae; genus Avena; species Avena eriantha. The sequence continues at coordinate 288,053,365 of OU342744.1, read as the reverse complement.
GTGTCTAGCAGACATGCAAGGAGTTCCCAGGGAATTTTCCGAGCACTCACTCAACGTGAATCCAAACGCAAGGCCAGTCAAGCAGACAATTCGGCGACTATCTAAACCAAGAGCAAAGGCAGTCGGAATGGAGATCAACAAACACCTTGACGCAAAATTCATACGCGAGATCAAGGAGAACACTTGGCTCGCTAACACAGTGCTTGTGCCTAAAAAAGACACGGATATCCTGCGGGTGTGCGTGGACTTCACCTCCTTGAATAAGCACTGCCCAAAGGATCACTTCCCGCTGCCATGAATCGACCAATTCATCGACTCCACCGCGGGATGTGAGCGCCTCTGCTTCCTCGACGTGACGCCCTTTGGTGTGTTCTGCTTCGACACGATGCCCTTCGAGCTAAAAAAACGCATGAGCCACCTATCAGCGGTGCATGCAGGCTTGCCTCAAGAACCAACTTGGTCGCAACATCCAAGTCTACGTCGACGACATCGTCATCAAAACAAAAGAGGAAGCCTCACTAATCAACGATCCACACGAGACCTTCGCCATCCTCGACCGCTACGGGATCAAGCTCAATCCGGACAAATGCGCCTTCGGCGTGCCATCTGGGCAGTTACTCGGCTATCTCATCTCTGCGAGAGGGATCGAAGCAAACCCGAACAAAATAAAGGCCATACTGGCCATGGAGAAGCTGAAGAACGTAAAAGGCGTCTAGCAGCTGGCTGGACGAATCGTGGTGCTTAGTCGATTCATCAGTCGAATGGGCAAAAAGGCACTGCCCTTCTACCAACTTCTCCACAAAACTGACAAGTTCGAGTGGATAGACGAAGCGCAAGAAGCATTCGAAGATCTCAAACGCCTACTATCCACCTCGCCAGTACTGGTGACGCCTTGCGAAAAGGAACAACTACTGCTCTACATCTCCGCCACCAACCAGGTGGTCAGCACGATGCTCGTGGTGGAACGAGCCGAAGAAAATAAAGTCCACGGGGTCCAGTGCGCAGTATACTACCTCAGCGAGGTGCTCACGCCAACAAAACAACGGTACTCACACTACCAGAAGTTGGTGTATGGCGTCTTCATGATAGCCAAGCGACTGCGCCACTACTTCTAGGAGCACCCCATCGTGGTGGTAAATGACGCCCCACTCGGGCACATACTCAATAACCCTGACTCCACGGGACGAGTCGCACTCTAGGGAATCGAATTTTCTCCACGAGACATCACATATGAAAAGTGCGACACGATCAAGTCGCAAGTTCTCCCGGACTTTCTCGTACACTGGATGGAGAACCAGCTCCCCGACAAGCCAGATATGTCCTACCTCCGAACAATGCACTTCGACGGGTCCAAGCGAAAGGACGGAGCTGGCGCAGGCGTCATACTAACATCGCCCCAGGGAGACAAGATGAAATACATTCTGCGAATGCAGTTCACCGCCTCCAATAATGAAGCTGAGTACGAAGCTCTAATTCATGGGATGCGGATGGCGAAAGCCTGCGGCGCCAAAAGGCTCAGCATCTACGGCGACTCCAAACTGGTGGTCAACCAAACGATGCATGAGTGCGATGCACTGAGCGACAACATGATTGCCTATCGTGACCTCTACGACACACTCGAAGGAGACTTCGACGATTGTGAGCTGCGACACATGGGCCGCGAAAGCAATGAAGAGGCAGATCTAGTCGCCAATATTAGCTCCACCTGCGCCCCCATACCACCTGGGGTATTTCTCGAGCGCATCTGCAAACACTCCATCAAGCCCAAGGCCCTAGAGAAGAAAGCAAGCACGTCAACGGACTCGGGGGCTACGCCACCTAATGAGCCAATGGAACTCGATGACCTGGAGCTTGATACAGGACTCGAAGGACCAATGGGCATCATGATGATCGAGCCATCTTGGACACAACCCTACATCACATATCTACTCAGCAAGAGGCTGCCAGATGATCCGACTGACACGCGACACATCGCGCGACGATCCAAGGCATTCACCCTCATTAACAGCGAACTATACAAGCGCAACATCACAAGAGTACTTCAACGATGCGTCTCCAATAGGGACGGAAGGGCCGTCCTCCTCGACATCCACGAAGGCACTTGCGAGCACCACGCTTGTAATCGTGCCCTCGTTGCCAAAGCTCTACGATCTGGATTCTACTGTCCCACGGCCATGCGCGACGCCAAGGACATCGTCCAGTGCTGCAACGCTTGCCAGTGATTCGCAGTCAAACCTCACGCACCTGGCGCGGAACTTCGGCCAATACCATTGGCTTGGCCCTTCGTGCAATGTGGACTCGACATGGTCGGCAAGCTCCCAAAATCCTCACGAGGAGGTTACGTCTACCTCTTGGTTGCAGTCGACAAATTGACGAAGTGGATCGAGGCCATGCTGGTGACAAATCAATTAGGGGTCAACGCTCTCAAGTTCTTTGAGTCCATTATCTACCGCTTCAAAGTGCCACACAGCATCATCACGGACAATGGGATGAACTTCACCTCTAAGGAGTTCCAGGATTTCTGCGAAAACATGGGAATCAAGATAAGCTATGCCTCGGTGGCTCACCCGCAGACCAACGGTCAAGTCTAAAAGGCCAACGGCCTCGTCTGCATTGGAATCAAGAAGCGACTCCTTCGACCACTCGAACAAGCCGTTGGATGCTAGCCAGATGAACTGCAATCAGTCCTTTAGAGCCTGCATACAACTCCAAACAGCGCCACGAGATACACTCCATTCTTCATGGTACACGATGCGGAAGCGGTGCTACCTGCAGAAGTGCGCTACAAAGCCCCATGGGTGGTCGCTTACAGCGAACAGGAGGTAACCCTTGCACTCGAGGACTCCATTGACCTCCTTGACGAGGCACGGGAAATTGTAGCGGAGAGATCAACGATCTACCAGCAAAGCCTCTGCAACTATCATAGCAGAAGGCTACGCCCCAGATCCTTCGTCGAAGGAGACCTGGTCCTGCGACTGAAGCAACAAGGGCATCTCAAGCTCGAATCACCTTGGGAAGGACCGTACGTGATTACAGAAATAATCCTAGGTGGCGCCTATCGCCTTAAAGATTTCGAGACAGGAGTCGCATACTCCAACCCCTAGAACGTCGCGCAGCTGCGTTGCTTCTACCCCTAGTCGTTTTTTACATTACAAATAAGGCTATTCAGCCAGGCTACTTAGCCACACATTGTACATTGTACTATTCCGCGAATAAATAAAGCTAAGTGCCCTAAAACTCTGTGTTTTCCTTATTTTCTTGCAATTTTGTCACTCGGGGGATGCGCCACCCTTTATACTTTCGTTCTACGAACAAATCGCAGTATCCTAAGTACTGACACAAATCAATCGAACTGTTGATAA